>CAJPEV010004783.1:0-19272 GCA_905338385.1 Darwinula stevensoni
TGATATAAAATGGACAAAAAGTTTACATTCATTTTGCGTAAAATTAACATAAACATGCTGTTTGGGATTATTTGCCCAGTTGAGATAAAAGAGCTATGATCGCAGTGATGCTAAAGTACATATGGTACTATCCATTAGACTAGATAGGGTACTGATTGAAGTTCATACAGGAAAATGATACAGCGGAAAAGTGACATGCTGAGGAATTACCCGCCAGTTTCACAATTGTTGCGGAATTCCCAGATTTGCCCTACTGCATTGTATAATTGCGAGTTTCATGCATCTATGAGAGCGTAAATCGAAAAACCTGTGAACTATGGAAATGGCGTCAACATATTTGCGTAGATTCATTATAACATACGAGGTGCTTCAAAAGTAACTGTGCACTGAATCGAAATAGCTATTTCACATTTTCAGCAATTGCTATGGATTCGCTGTTGAACAGTTCATGAATTTCAGATCAAAATGGTCTTCTGTTACTTCTGATCTGTTTTGTGGTGCTTTTGTTGCATTTAAACACTAGCAATAAGTGTGTTTTTCTGAATGACTTATCTTTCCGGCTGGCTCTCTACTGCCCAGTTACTTTTGAAACACCCTGTATATCACTGGTTATCAGAATCCAGAAGTAGGCATTTCCTCTGTCTCTTAGGGGCAGAGCATACACCATAAAATGAGATTGATGCTAAAAAAATAAAGCTTCTTTTCTCATTTTCCCCCATTGTTTGCTTTGCAGAGATAAGCCCCCATATCCCCTCGACTCACCTGTCACAGTTGCAGCACATCTCCCTCTTACTCTGATACTTTGGTCAGAGGTGAGAAGTGAGGCTAAAGCATTCGATAGAAGACCGATGAAAAAGAATACCGGAATAAAATTAAGAATAAAAACTGGTTACCATTTGTTCTGCCTCCGGAACGATCCCCGACGAGAAGACGACGATTCATCCTCTCACCTCCACCTGACAACGGGTTGGGGATAGCCTATGGCATTACAATTTAAATGCACGTCTGATCCCTGCACTGCCGTGACGTCACCGGAACTCCCAGATGTTCGGTGGGATGTGAACGTTCAAATATCCCACCTTCATGAATTTCGCCACAAGAGCAAAATATGTGGTAGCTAGAGGTCATAGGATACTATTATTAATAATTCCAACATTGGCCGTGAACACGCTACTGCCAATCGTCAGAATCGTTATCTCGTCCGATCGCATCCCCACACAGCACAATGATATCCTAGGGATATTCCTGATCCCCAACTGGACGACTTGTCCCCTGGTCTTTATAGGATATCCTGAAGACATCTTCTTTCGGATGCTTTCGGACATCTCGTAAGGGATGTCTTCGGGACATCTAAGAGACGTCTTTTAGACATCTCCAGTCGATATCTTAGAGATATCCTTTCGGGATACCTTTAAGACATCCTTAGTCGAATGTTTCTGGATATCCTGGAGGGGATATCTTGAAGAAATCTTCAGTCGAGTAGCTTTTCGATATCTTGAGGAGGATGTCTTAGGGACATCTTAAAGATGTCTTTAGGCATCTTCAGTGCTCTGTGTCGCCTTCAGTCAGGTGCATAGTTTCGACGGTAGATGTCTCCCGTGAGCCCTGATCTACAACCTCAGATCTTTTCTATCGAATTCATCTACTTGATTTGTCCTGAGGACAAGTAAGGATTTTCGTACCATACATAAGGAAAACTGCCATCGGGGAAAGTGAAAAAATTGCGGTCCGAATTTATTCCTTTATATTCTCATTAATGATGTCTGATTGGCATGTCTGGATACAACTATATTGGTTGGAGGCCTGAGCCCATACTATTTGAAAGGCATAAGACTACATCTTAACATCCATAACCCCTCGTGTAAAAGTGCTAAATTTCGTCCCTTAGAGATGTGTCTCCTATGATGGGGCTTCCTTTAGGAATGGTATTTTCCTCTCCCTTAATCGTTACTCTTCAAACGATCAAGAACTGTAGATTATGTGTTCCTATATAAAATAGAGACATCTACGAAAGCAAAGGGTTCTCCTGTGCGATAGGTCCATATGAAATGAGTCCATATGGGTAGGAAGGAATAAGAAGGCCCCTACAAGTATTACCTGAGACTTCTCACTTGTCCCAATGGGATATCCCTGGGACATCTCTGGGATGTGCTATTTCTTCAAGAAAGGGATATCCTTGGGATGTCATTGGGCCCAGACATTTTGATATCCCTAAGATGTCCCTACTCCTTGTCTCTGGGACATCGCACTTGTCCCAAGGGGATATCTCTGGGATATCTTTGGGATATACCTGTGCTGTGTGGGATATCACCGGCGTCTCTCACTGGATTCGTCTATGCTTTACTCTTCGCTTTCGACGAGTTGGCCCCATCTATATCCAGGGCGACGAGAGTCTTTGGAAAATCTCTCGCAGAGTTGGACGAGGGGAGGAAGGCGCAAAGCTGCTGCGGTTCCTGGAGATGCTTCTTCATCCCGATCCTACTGGGTCGCATCACTTTCCCAGCTTTTAGGGTCTTCCTTCTCTTTATTTGATACATTATCTCTACATTTATTTAAATTTAGATTTTAATTGTTACTTAATTATTAATATTTTCCCCCTCCCTTTAATTTGCCAAGAATACCTGCTTCTGGAGGCTGTTCTTCCGTTTTAAGTGAGAAGAAAACGCATTCACCCACTTTCAATCCCTCTATGCCCTTCGCCCTCACAATACGCTAAGAGTGGGATGCGGGTTTCGTCGAACGATATCTCCGATTTCCCCGCTTGCCGGGATGGGAGCGAAGCGAGCGGCCCCTCTCGTTGACGTCTCTCACTCCGAGTGGAAGCGTAGCCATTCCAGGACGCTTGCGCTCTGCTCAGGCGGAGCGCAGTCGTCCCCCCGAAGATGCCTCACAGATCATGGCGGCTCTGAAGCTGTGAAATTAATCTCAGTTCTTTTGCATGATGACAGTTTAAATGCATGTAACTTTGGTGACTTGGATTACATATTATGCTTAGAAACTTAATATGTAACTTAGATGACTTAATTTAGACCGAAGCCTAGCTGAGTTTTGTATGCTGTTTCTATTAGCTTGCTTTGCAGACTGGCGACTTGTGGTTGAATTGGTAATTATGATTAACGTTAGCTTTAACGTAAGACCAAACTCGTTCTAATCCACATTCCTGCAGTCCATCTATCATAGCTCATGATGACATATCACTTAAACTGATGGTGATAGAAAGCCAGCCATATAGCGGGCAGGCAAAGGGGGCTTGAGTTTGGTGGGACATAGGTTGCCCAAGAAATAAGGATGGCCTAGGCTGCTCTGGCGATAACTCATGAATGGGCAGTGTTGGATATAGGCCCTAGTCAGCCACATGCCATTTCTGTAATGTGACTAGTTATGTCCTTGGGAGCTTTTGCTTCATGTATCCAAGCCACTCGCCTGTGCTTGGCATTTTTGAGGCCCTTGTTTGAATAAAACCCTATTGTTGGGCTTCTTAATAGCCTGAAACTCAATTGAAGTTAGTGAAAAAGCTGGGGTGCAAGCAGGAATTGAACATGCAGCACAGGACATCAATGTTTGAGGGGTAAACCTATTGGGCTTCTTATTCCTACACTCAAGCAAGGGGCAAGTGACAAGAATATGAAAAGAGTGATAGCTATGCTGCCCTGGATATAACTGGTTCTTCGTTTTAGCTCCCTTATATCCATATGAATCCTGGTCACAAAGAGCACAGTGATTGGGTATATGGACATAAGTGTTCATGCTAATGTGAGGCTAAGGCATTTCTTTATGTGAACAAATTCTTTGTAGTTTGATTAAAACTTGGCTTAACACTAATTATTAGCAATGCCAATAGGGAAGTTGGAATTGGGAAAGGGGAGTGCCAGAGTGAGGATGGTATGTAGGAGAGGGGATGGGGGGTGGGGGGGATGACAACTAGAGCTGCAAGAAGTTACCTCATTGGATAGGCCAGGAAGTGGGGCTTGGGTCCTCCTTGTGTACACTATTATGTATATCCAGTTAGACACAAGGAAATTCATTGTATCACCTAGTGAAAAAGGAAAGGCACCTATGCCACATGCACTAGTCTGATTATTGTTCATAGGCATGCCCCAACTTATGTCTTCTTTACTACTTCCATACTCTTGATCCTGGTCAGTTCCATGGTTTAAGATTAGATTGACTGCTGAACTCTTGAGTATCACGCATTCAATGCATCCTGTGGTCATCTGGACACAACTTGCATAATGAGTTTGTACTTGTGGAATTGCTCCTAGTGACTGTGGTAGATGGACTCTAATATTGGTATAAGGGAAGGTTGGGGGTCCTATTGCCTTTGTTGTTTTCTGAGAGGGAACTTCGGTCATTGCAATATATCAACATGAAACTAAGGATCCTTATCTTCCTATGCAAGATGCAGTTTCAGTGGTGTTATCACCTATAGTTTAAGTATTGTTAATTCTTTGGTGGTGTCTTGTAGCTTTCATACTGTTGAATTTTCTATGGTTTTATTCCACTGTAAAAATATCAATAATGAAAAGTGAGTTATGATTATTGGGTGATCTGAGGACTACAGTATGCTACTAATATGCTTCAATACCTTATTAAATGGTGCCTGTGGTAATGCATTGTTTTAATCATGCTGATATTGTCTACTACTGGTATTGAATTGCATCAGTAAACTTGTAGTTGCAGGAATGACTAGGAAGGACATTCAAGGCATTTTCCAGTCATGTAATCCTTCTTTATTTGAGAGAACTCCTGAGATTTTGATATTTCTACCATTTTGCATCTGATTGGACAATTGAGGCACTCCAGTCCCCCCAACTCTCATTGTGTAAAAAGTTCAGCTGTCTGATTTTGGCTACATATCCAAGGTGAAGCTCCCAGAGACACCTGGTTCATAGAAGATACAGAAGGATGTCTTATTTGATATGAAATTTGGAAATCTCCTTAATTTTGTTCTCATTATATTGTATTATATCATATCAGCTGCAGAAATTATGTTTGCCCTAATTCATTAGCCAGAAGAAACAGACCCAAGGGAATGATGTGTGAACAGACTATATGTTGCAACTCATTGCAGTTTTCATGTTTAATTCTTAGTTTTTTCAAAAGCCATGTCTTCAATGCTTTTGAAAGCCTCATGCAGCCTAAGAGCTCTCAGTTGTTCTTGCCTTTGTGACATGATGGATTAATGGAGTAGAAAATGATGATTAGAACTGAATTATTTACACATTCATACCAGTGCCATTGCCTTAGGTTGTTGTGAAAATGTCATGTGACATTTTGACCACAAACATGCTAATAATAAGGCAAGGGTGTGAATGTGGATCTCTACATGTTTCTTGTTTTTCTTCCTTATCCCCTCTCTTCCTCCACTCAGAGTAAAAAGGAAAGTAGAACTAGTTCTATCCTTCACCATCTTCTTCATTTTCATTTCTCTTCCTTCCCATTGAGGCCCAACCCTCTCCATACTGCACGCTCCCAAAAGTTTTTGATTCAGAAGTGCATTGTAGTGNAAGTGACAAGAATATGAAAAGAGTGATAGCTATGCTGCCCTGGATATAACTGGTTCTTCGTTTTAGCTCCCTTATATCCATATGAATCCTGGTCACAAAGAGCACAGTGATTGGGTATATGGACATAAGTGTTCATGCTAATGTGAGGCTAAGGCATTTCTTTATGTGAACAAATTCTTTGTAGTTTGATTAAAACTTGGCTTAACACTAATTATTAGCAATGCCAATAGGGAAGTTGGAATTGGGAAAGGGGAGTGCCAGAGTGAGGATGGTATGTAGGAGAGGGGGTGGGGGGGATGACAACTAGAGCTGCAAGAAGTTACCTCATTGGATAGGCCAGGAAGTGGGGCTTGGGTCCTCCTTGTGTACACTATTATGTATATCCAGTTAGACACAAGGAAATTCATTGTATCACCTAGTCAAAAAGGAAAGGCACCTATGCCACATGCACTAGTCTGATTATTGTTCATAGGCATGCCCCAACTTATGTCTTCTTTACTACTTCCATACTCTTGCTCCTGGTCAGTTCCATGGTTTAAGATTAGATTGACTGCTGAACTCTTGAGTATCACGCATTCAATGCATCCTGTGGTCAAAAAGTTCAGCTGTCTGATTTTGGCTACATATCCAAGGTGAAGCTCCCAGAGACACTTGGTTCATAGAAGATACAGAAGGATGTCTTATTTGATATGAAATTTGGAAATCTCCTTAATTTTGTTCTCATTATATTGTATTATATCATATCAGCTGCAGAAATTATGTTTGCCCTAATTCATTAGCCAGGAGAAACAGACCCAAGGGAATGATGTGTGAGCAGACTATATGTTGCAACTCATTGCAGTTTTCATGTTTAATTCTTAGTTTTTTCAAAAGCCATGTCTTCAATGCTTGAAAGCCTCATGCAGCCTAAGAGCTCTCAGTTGTTCTTGCCTTTGTGACATGATGGATTAATGGAGTAGAAAATGATGATTAGAACTGAATTATTTACACATTCATACCAGTGCCATTGCCTTAGGTTGTTGTGAAAATGTCATGTGACATTTTGACCACAAACATGCTAATAATAAGGCAAGGGTGTGAATGTGGATCTCTACATGTTTCTTGTTTTTCTTCCTTATCCCCTCTCTTCCTCCACTCAGAGTAAAAAGGAAAGTAGAACTAGTTCTATCCTTTACCATCTTCTTCATTTTCATTTCTCTTCCTTCCCATTGAGGCCCAACCCTCTCCATACTGCACGCTCCCAAAAGTTTTTGATTCAGAAGTGCATTGTAGTGACCAATAAGTTGTTCATTGCAGGATTATTAAAGTAATGCATCATGACAATCATGCAAAAAGTACCTTGAAAAGTTAATGAGGTTCCCAAATTGGGTAGATTTTGGTGACCATGCAGCAAATTTGGTGGTTGATTCTGGAGTAGTCATCTAATGTACAGCCCTAAATTCCAACCCTAATCTAAGCCAACCTGAGTGTCTGCCTACAGTAATTGTAATTAGTTCTAATCATAGCAGGGTCATGCTTGTGGTTATATGTCAGAGTGTGTGTTGGGAATGTGTGTATAAAATCTTTTTTAGTTGCAGGTTTGATTAGGCAGAGCTTGAAGACAAGCCATGTCAAACAAGTACAATTTGAAGTGGAACTCCCATCATGCAGAAACATTTCAGAGCTTTGAGAATCTCCGCCATAGGGAGATGTTTGTGGATGCAACTCTGTCCTGCAATGGGCAGTTCTTGAAAGCCCACAAACTGGTGCTGTGTGCAGGGAGTGGGTACTTCGAGCGAATTCTCAATAGGGATGGCCCAGGGACACCCACCATTCATTTCTACGGTGTGGACATGCAGTTGCTCAAGCTTCTTGTGGAATTCATGTATTGTGGAGAAGTTGAAGTTCCAGCTATGGATCTTGAGAAATTCATTGAAGTAGCTGAGAACTTGGAGGTGAAGGGACTGAAGGGGGATAAGTCAAAAAGCAGTGGGTCACATGGTGCTGTTGGTGGGACCACCATTCCTGTGTCTGATGTTCAGGATGCATTGGCACACAAGAGAAAGAGTAGTGCCCCACCCTGGCAAGATTTTGATGAACCACAGTTCCATCCCCCAAAAATGCCACGATCTCAGCCTCCCATGCTGCGAGGTAGGCAGCAGTTTATAGGACCACACTCACAGCAGCAAAAGCCTGTACGTTTCTTGTTCGTTACATCTCCCCTTTTATAGACTGGACCAGTTCCACTTCAAGGACAAATATCTGTTTCCTTTTATATATTTCAGGTTCCCTCCCCATCTCAAGTCCATCAGACTCAACCCGAACCTAGTACGAGTACTTCAGGGTCTACTGAAGAAGTAGTGATAAAGGAAGAGGGAGGAGGTGATGAAATAAGTGATATTCATGATGAAATAGATTCAGCTTCTGCAGCAGCTGTAAGTGTTTGTTTGAATGGAAATTTAAACAATTTCCCTTTCTAAGTTATGTGTCATTGCATAAGGTGCCATACTTTTTATTTCTCACTGCTCAATATGGTATGCTGAGCAGTGGCACATGTTAACTGATTCTTAGTTTTTTTCCAGACCAATTTTCATGGAATTTTCTTAATAGGATGAAGGAGAATGGGATGAACAATCTCAAGCTTCATATTTTGCTGAGGGGATGGAAGGCGAGCCAGAAACACCAGTGAATATTCCTCCAGAAGTCGACCCACAGGTTGGTGCATTTTCTTTTCCCAAAGTAGGGCCTTATTCATTGGACAGTCATGTCATGGGACTGTTACTGCTTTCCCCAACATATGATGGAGGAATCAGCTCTGAAACTTGGTTCATTAAAGTATAAAATAATTAGCAAATTACTGTGCCTACTGGTATATCAGTTGTTTAAAGGCACTGTGATTCCTACTTCCATTCTCTTGGTCTGATGCAATTCAAGCAAAGAAATGTGACTCCTGAATATAGGCAAACTAATGCTCACATATTTGTAATCATGAATAATGAAACACTCAGCATTTGTGATCTTGTACACTGTGAGTATAATGTGAGTTTAACCTGAATTCCATGCCAATAGAAGTGTTGGACAAGGAGTAAGCCTGAAGGAATCTGGGCAATGCTAGATGAAGGCCAGAATAGAACCTTGTCTGAAACTCATCTGATTCCAAAGATGCCCAGGCTAATAGTTTCCTTTATTGATCCCCCTTCATAGCTGGTTATGATTCAGTTGGCTGCATTGATTGCAAATAGTTACTATCTAGTACTCTTTTTATTTTAACGTTTTAGAATACCTACTTGGGGTACTATAATCCAGAAGCTTCATCCCTTTCACATGTGAAACTCATCAGCTGCAAGTGAAAGGTTGATGATGTTCACAAAACAATTATTCTATATTTTGGTGGGATGTTCACAAAACAATTATTCTATATTTTGGTGGGATATCTAATTTTTTTTTGCACTTTCACCAAATTGGTGGCTATGTAGCATCAGACAATGTGTCAAATAGGGCTCTGGGAATTGATGAAATGGAGACACCCCTACTATGGGCTTCATGTACAAACTTAGGAGGCTTTTCAGAAGATTCATCCTCCCAGTACAGATGTGTGGAGCAAATGCATAATTTCTGATAGCCTTTGGGA
This sequence comes from Darwinula stevensoni, assembly GCA_905338385.1. Classification (NCBI taxonomy): domain Eukaryota; kingdom Metazoa; phylum Arthropoda; class Ostracoda; order Podocopida; family Darwinulidae; genus Darwinula; species Darwinula stevensoni. The sequence goes on from CAJPEV010004783.1 coordinate 9,118, forward strand.
ACTAGACATTACTGTAGAGAAGTACAATTAAGCATTGCCTTTCATCCCTCTCCAAAGGAGAGTTGGAACTAATTGAAACTTGTTTTGACTTTGGGTTGTGCATGACATGACATTATGACTTGGGTTGAGCATGCTTAAAAAGGAATCAAGAGCTGATCAGGTTCAGCATAGGTCTTATCTGAACAATTAGACTGATTGCTGTGTATATTTTTTCTGAGGTGACGAGTCTCACTTTCTTTTGTTGAAATTGGGCTAAGTTTAAAAAAGATGATGTGCCAGACTTTTATTGAAATTGAGGAATTATCCAGATGATTTCATTTTGGGGAGAGCAACAATGCAGCATGCCTTATTTGGGATATCACTCCATCTCTATACCTAAGAAGAAAGGAAACACTTCACTAAGGGGAAAATGTGTTGAAAAATGGTGTTTCCTGCATTTTTAATTTATTATCATCACATCAGGGTGCAGACAGCTATTAGGTGAATTTTTCAATCTCTGCCCATTTCACAGTAAGAATCCTTTCTCAAAATTGCTAACAACAGTTGGATGGATACTGATGTGACCTTTAGCTGCACAAGATTGTTCGGCCGTTGTGGAAACCCCAAATAAAAATCCATCAAATGAGGTCAGAAGAGCATTCTGGCCATTTAACTAGTCCAGCTAGGTGCTGTTGACCAGTCTATCATGATGTAGTTGAGCATCATCTTCCACCACTGATCTCTTAGGGAAAAATCTGCTGGAGTTGTCTTGTCCTGGTATAATTTTATAGAAGCAAGGCAATGAATATCCTTTAACTGTAATGGTATTTCTTGGCAATTTGCTATCATAACATCATAGATGGGCACTACTCACTGTGTGATTACTTGTGATGGTTCTAGTATTTTTCAAGTACTTTTTCTTTTGTTGGCTGATACCTTATCCCAAAAGCCTAAGTGCGAAATAAATAAACATTCTGTTGCTTTTTTATAATCTGCATTTTGACTAATTCTCTAAAATCCTATTTTTTGTTGCACATCTACTTTCATTTGAGCCACCCTGTACAGTTGATAAAGGGTGGAGATGGGAATGTGAGAGAGTAGTTGGAATTGCTTCAGACAAAGTTTGGGCCAATCTTGACACCATGATCCACTGTATCAACAACCCATTATTAGGTCTTCTACCAGTTTTGGAAATAAGAATTTTAGTTTACAATATCACGCTGAATTGGGATACTGCTTGTTGAGTAGACTGATGTGAATCTGTCAAAAATCACTGAATAATTTGAATTAAACTAAAAGCTAGACTCTTGGGTGACTGAATTATTAAGATCTACTCCCATGACATCCTTTCTGTATGGGCATGAACACACCTAATTGTGTGCATTTCAGGCATAATTTGCTATTGTGGTGATGTCTCTCTTCAAAAGAGAACTTTTTATTCATCAATTCATAAAACATGAAATTGCAAATGATAGCAGTAGCTAAACCTCTTTTGGCCTTCCATGTGCTGAATACTGTGGAAGTGAAAGCAGTGCTTCATGAAATGAAGTTTTTTGGTGGGAATCTGTCCTTGAAACCTAGGGCATCCTGTGTATCATTTAGCTAAGTCATGACTTAGCTGTTGAACCCACCAAGCAATTTACAATGTTGGTGTTTGGAATGTATTTGAAGTCTTGTGCTTTGTGTGACTTCTGTGATGAAACACAAGGTTTGAGCTCTACCAGCATCCATTGTCACTATAGGTGAGTTTGGTTTAAGTACATGTTAGTATTTTCTGTGGAATTGCTAGTTGCATGTCTGCATTATATTTATTGCTAGAATAAGAAGTGTGATATATAAACACAGAATTTGAATTTGAGGTATATACAATATTGGCAGGTTTCCTAAACTCCATTCCTAACTGAGAGTCTTATTAATAGAAAATACATATCTTACATGAAGCAGGCTCCAGTTGGGAGTGCTTTATTTTGCTCTTATTGAATTGGAGATCGTGTTCTGCTCCACTCTTTATCATATGAGTTGAGTGTTGCCCAGTGGTAGTCTGCATTATTTTTATTTATCTGCCATGACATGGATATGTGCAGGAAAATGTATTATTAGGTGCATTACTTGGTACTCTTCACATTCATACATCTGTCTCTTTTTTTTTTTAAATTGAAATAACCTCAGATTGTGATAATAAAAAAAAGAAAAATACTTGAATAGTGGGACTCATCAATCCCCAACTAAAATCTTTAAGATGCAATAACATGTGCTCTCTGCACATGTGCTCTAATGGATGGTCACCAAGCAGGTGAACTTGGTGGCTGTGATTAAAGCATGGTCATCAAAGAGACACCCAGAAATATATATGAGTTCTAAAAGCAATGAGGGTGGTTTTGAAATAATGTTCTCACATAAAGGGAATGGAAGTAATATTGAGAAAGTGTGAAGGAAGAGGTCCATCCTAGATCTGTTCCCTTTCCAGATTCTACACAACTCAGTTGTCAATTTAATTCAAAAAGCCAACCATACCAAAAGCAACTGCCTGATGCCAATGTTAATAGGAGCAGAAGGAAAGTGGCAGATGCTTCCTCTTATTTAAGTTATTCATTTGTGCATGTATTCCTGAAAAGTGCAGTGGAAGGAAGAGAGGAAGTTCCTATTTTGTTGTTGGGAAACTCATTGAGAGATATAGATGCTTATCAAAATGAAAAGGATGAAAGGTAGAGAATACTGCAGTCAGGTCAGTGGCAAATGCAACATGTTAATATGTCTTTGTTGTATCACATGTATGATGCCAGTCAATTATGACAGATGAACTTGTACTTCCTCAAGCTCAAGTGGATTTTTCTCTTAAGAGAATTAAGGGAAGACATATTCTGAACACTATCATGATATCAAGCCTCTTTCTGTATAGGTGATAAACCACTCACCTATCCCCCTTGCTTTTGTAATATACTTGTCCATCAAAGGTAAAGTTTTGATCACTTGCCCTCAAAAAGTTTTGTCCCTTTCTCCACTCTATGCAAGCAAAATATTTAGCTTTTGGCACCAAAAAGCCAGTTGCAGAACAGTTTCACACAAATGCCATTCTGCATTGCTATGGCTGCTATCTGTGCCTATGGCTTATTATCATTGTGAAAACTCCAAATCTAGTTTAGAGGGGGATTTTCTATGGGGAGTTTTTCATATTTATGAAAAAGTCATCAAGTAAGTGCCCTTCACTTCAGTGTGAAGTTAAATGCATTCCTGGGAGAAACCATTCTGAGAAAGTCCACCCAAGGAAATCTTCCAGGAACCCTGCTGCTCTGGGAAGCATCCTCTAATCCATATAAAATCTCCATTACTTACTATCCCATGCCCCTTCCTGATTAATTAACATGCATGTGGTCATGCAAAAGAAATATATGTCAAGAAAATGTCAAGGAGCATCATGTATGTGGTTTATGCATAATAAATACAGATTGAGAGAATACCAAGGACAAGTGTCTTGTCATATGTAGTCTCCGAGTCATCCTATCTATGGCTCTGAAATTCCTTTTAATCACAGTTTTCCATTTATAGATCATGTTCTAAACCATACCTCAGGCTATGCTAAAATTCCTCTGAAGCCCAGTCTTAACCCTTGTCCATTATTCACAGTTAATTTTAGTAAATAAATTCTAGGTAATCTAGTTCATTGCCATTGAGAGTATTATATCCAACCCAGCTGTAATAGATTGATGTTCTACATCTCTAGATTACACTCATCTTCATTCCCCCAATTCCATCTGCCTCTTTTTTTTTTTAGACTGTGTATCATGTTCAGGACTTTGTGTGGTGTGGAGTAACTACAGCATCAATGAAGATATACTTCTGTGGACTTTGCACCTACAAATGTTTACGCAAGGACAGTGCTCTTCAGCATAGTAGTGCTCACACAAAGCCTTTCCAGTGTATGATGTGTGGAAAGTGCTTCTCTAGAAAGGCCTATCTTCAGTCTCACATTACTCACAACCATTCTAATTCATCACAGAAACCTTAGTTCTTTTGGGTTTTATATTTTAAGTCTTATTTTTATGTAATTAATCTGCCCCATCTTAATGCAACTTGAAAAGTGATGGATTTAAATGTTTCAGAATTTTTTTTGTTATTAGCTTCTGCTTAGATGCAAGTGTTTCACTTCAAATAATCTACTCTTTGGAAAAGAAGTTTTATCATATCTATTGTATGCTAGCTTTTCATTATAAGTCAATTTCAGGCCTGTATTTATATAAAGTAAGTGTGAAATTGTGGTGTCTAGTGAATGAATGTATCTGTTAGGCCTAAGTACTATCATATTCATGTCAAGTGAATGACTGTGCTATGTTTTTTTTTGAGCAGTAGACATGACTACCTGAATTTCTCAAGTTTCTTTGTAGGAAAATTAATTTTACAAGCGTTCCAGGTGTTGGTTTGAATGCTTTTAAATATTCTGATGTCATTGATACCTCTAATGTAGGCTGTATCATCCCTCATACCTACAGTTCTCAACTGTTTTTCATTCTCTCCTTCACCCACATGTTTTTCACTGGTGTGTAATCTGCCTTCATCTATGTGCCACCATTCCAGAATAAAACAAATAATTACTAAAACAGCATCCTGGCCATGATAAATTCAGAAAAATATGCTTTCGGTCATGCCAGAACTGATGTTTATTATGACTCCTCTTGTGTATTTTGATGAAAATTCCATCTTAGCAATTATCATAATTAGTTTCACTTTTTTGTTTTGTTTTTTCTATGCAGGACTTGAATGAAATGATGGTGGTGACTCAGTCTATGTCAATTTACCCATCCTGCCAAAATTTAGCCCATATGTAGTAAATCTTTCTTCCCACTGCCATAGTGGAACCAGACTGACTGAAAAAAATGTGATGGGGAAAGAAATTGCAATGCATAAATGTGACCATGTTTGTTAAAACTGAAAAATCCAAAGTCAGAGATGAGAAATTACTTATTTTGCTTGAACACTAACAACCCTCTAAACTACACTTGAGTTAGTAAGGTTCCAACATCATGAATGAAAATTTGAGCTTCTGAAGAAATGCTGCAGCCTCCAATATGTTTTACCAGTACATATGTAAACTGTGATATGTTCAGCTTTCACATTTGTAAATGTATCTTTTTCTCTTTCATATATGTTTAAACAGAGAAGCAGAGAATCTTTTTTTTTTTTCAACAGATCAGAACACAAACTTTCAGAACAACAGTTTCATAAAAACCTGGATGAGGTTGAAGGAGTGGAGACCAATAATAGCATTTTTCATTTGTTCCATTTGAGGTCAGATTGTTCTGCCTTATTGCCTATATTTGCTGATTATGTATTTCTTCATCTCCAGTGCCAATTGTAATGGAATATGAAGAAAGACAAAACAGGAAATTGTGGAATGAAAGGCAGTAAAAAACCTCAACATACAGGATGGGCTAAAAATCCCTTTCCACTCAATTAACATTTAGTAAACATAATAACTTGATAAACATTTATTACACCAAAAAATCACATGAAATGATATTAGTCCGGTGGATCTGTGCATGCCTGCCCCATCATGTTCTAAGCACAACTGAATCATGTGCCAGGTTCTGCAACACGTTTTTTTATTTATTCATCTCCTCATCAACTGTGCATAAAATTGAATGTAATGTAAAGGGACTTTTGACCCATCCTGTATTTTTTACATCAGATTTAGATTTAAAAAGAGGCACCTGCTGAGGTGGGGAACTTTGTAGAGGGCAATACTTCCCAAAAACTAAAAAATAGGGCAAGAATGGAAGTACAAGATTGAAGGATTATGTTGACATTATGCTACATTTATGTAGGCAGGGAGGGGAAGAGAGCTGGATATATGAATATTGTAATTTCCCTTGGGAGGGAGCTGCCAGCATCAGTTGTAATAAACTGGCTCTGCAAAATAAAAAAAGATAATTGAAAAATAGCTCTTGGCTACATTATGTAGTTTCTATTTTCTTTTTGAAGTCTATCACTTCCAACTCCTCTGGGTAAGAGCTTTCTGTTCTTTTCATTTTCTTTTCTAGACTGTGGAACACATTCAGGATTATGTCTGGGCTGGAAGAACCACTGGCACAGCAAACCTGAGAATGTTCTTTTGTGGCATTTGTCCATACAGATCTCATCGCAGAGATCATGCCAAGCAACATTGTAGGATTCACACAAAGCCTTTTCAGTGTGAATTTTGCCCCAAGAGCTTCTCTGAGAAGAGTATACTTATGGTGCATACAATGAAAAACCATCAGCTGTGAATAGTTTCAACTGCTTCTGGACTGTGGCACTTTACACTTCCTCATTTTTCTTGTCAGTTCACAATTAACACGATGTGAATTTACATCTTGTTGAATTTTGAATTCTATGTCATTTGAATTCTATGTCTATTGAAGTCATTACTTCTGGGAATAGCATAATTGTTTTGATTCCATGGTTTGCTTGAGCTATCTATTCTCAGTTGCTTGTTGAAAAACTTCTATGCTGAACAGGTGGTGACCATTCATATCTTTCCTATTTTATTTTAAATTCACTAGATTGGTGTTGTCACAGCTGTGTGTAATGTGTAGTCACACTGCTTTATCAGTACCCAGTTTTTCAGGTTTCATATGGAAAACTTGAGTAGACCACATTCTGCAATAATATCACTTACTCTTCAAATTTAAATTCACATGTTTTATGTTTGATCATTTTGATTCCTATCAGTGTAATGCAAAATTAATTTATAGCACTATACCTAAGTTTGTTCTCGTATTAGTACTTCTCTCTGTGGCATTTACAAATAAAGATATGTTTGCAAATCTTGTTGAAAGTGATGTTGAAATAAGTTTGGTTTGCAAGGAAGACTAATCTGTGATCCATTGCCTGCTATGTATTTGCAGAAGACCTACAAATAGCATCAATTTTGAAAATACTTGAGTTAGGATGTCAAATTATGTAAATCTGGCTATTATAATTAAAGGACCTCAGTCATGGAGATGCATATTGGACTTATTCCATTTGACTTTCCAACAAAAATTATGTGATGGCATTCATTCAGCCCTGCATTTTTATTATAAGGGGATATCAACTAATCAACAGTGCAATAAATGTGATGAGCATGATGTAGTCACTGGCCAACCATCTCTTGCCAGCTCTTTCCCGAGTGTAACAAATCTTAGCACCCACTTTTTTTCAGTCAAAAGGAATTGTCTTTAGCTAATGTTACTGGTTATCACAGATGAACAGGCAAGTCACATAGTGCCATAAGAATTACTCTATCATTGAGAGCTTAGAGTCTGTAATAAGTTTGGATGAAAGAGTTTATTTCCTAGAAGACCAAGCCTTATTAGCTACTGTGGACTATAATAGGATATGCTTTTGCAAGCCTCTGAACTGTTTAAGTGGGGAATCTGAAAGGATAATCCCAAAGGAAGTAGATTTTTAGAAGTTCAATACTATGGCTGGTGTCCTACCTTTGCCACTTTATCGAGTTGGATGCCATATCTTCTACTTGTTTAGGATCCTGATAATCATTCCCACTTTAAGGATAATTTCATTAAAAAATGCAGGGTATGACTCTTCACTTAAATATTGTGCACTAAACTCTTGAATGCTACAGACAATAAAAATGTACTTGTAAGTGTGTTTTTTTGTGATACCTGTATGTCATTGACTTTTTTTCATACTTGTACACCCATTTGAGTCTTTAAAAAAATTTTTGGGGTGTCTTATATGTCTGTTAAGTGTGACTTTTCACCTATAATTAAATTTTAATTGGATTGTATTGAGCACTTAGCAGGTTAATGCACCTCAGCACATTAACCCAGAATTTCCCCCCCCCCCCCCCAAAGGCACCATTGACTTGACATTTTGTCCCTCCCACTACAAGAACTAGAATTCCAAAATAAATTTTCCTGAGGATGAAATCTGGGAATATAAGTTGATAATGTCTTCAGGGGTGGATCCAAGGGGGAAGGGTACCCCCCCCCCCCCCCCCCCCCATGAAAAAGTACTCTATTTCCCACTACATATATTATATAGTAGAATCAGGAATTAGAAGCCCCAATTTATTCATCATTTTCAATGCAACCTTTGCAGCCTGAGTATTGGGCAGTAAATATGACAGGGATGACAAAGGGTGAAGCCTAAAGCTAAACATTAGGAATCAACTCAATATTTAGTGTTTCCATGATTCAGTCAAGCTTAGGTTCAGCATATATTGTAATGGGAGCATACTATGAGCATAGATAGCATAGCGTATCACATATCATCAGCGTAGCATAGCATATCACTGAGACACAGATGAGGTCCATGAAATTATTTTTTGTTACAAGTCAGCCACTGGGTTCTTGTTGATTTATCTTAAGCTGTATCATATAGGGACATCATTATTACATGTTGGCAAGACAGGACTTCAAAATGATGTAGGGCAATTTTCATCTCATGAAGGATGCTAGATGTGATGTGATAAGTCAAGAATCTTCCTGATATTGGAGTAAACTTTTCCATTTGGGTTATGTTAGTCACACTTGCTCTAAATGCCTCTTTACTGGCAAAGTGTATGCTTGTATTGTGTAGAATTGACAATTTCTGGTATATATGGACCAAAGACTTGAAAGTGTCAAAAATGACCAAGAAAATTGAGGTAACTAACTCAATATTTGAGTTGGTCACAATGGAATCATCATATTTGGTCAAAGATTTAACTTCTCAAATCTTCATAAATGATGACCATGCAAGGCACTTACATGGTGGTCCTTTCCAAGAGGTTTTGATGAGCTGAGCCAGTAAACAGATTGAGGCATCTGCATAAACAAAACTAACTTTAGAACTCATTCCCTCCTTGTCCTTTATATGTACTTAACCCTGTGACTGCCAAGTACTAAAATGTGCAGCACCTGCCTCACACCTGTTTTTTTTCTTTGCTTCAGTTTCTTGAGAACATAGTGGCTTTATTTGTCATAAATGGAATTCTTTTTATTTAAAAAATTGTGGCAACATGTACATTCCTCTTTCAACCCACATTAGTGTATTTGAGCCTGGTGCCTGGATATCAAATTTGTAAATGAGTTTACTCAGGCTTGGCAGTCAAAGAGATAAACTTCTCCAGAAATGTTCCGACTTAAACCTGAATGGCCTTAAGTGCTGTCGTGCTAAATGTTTAGATTTATGCAGAAATGTATTGCATGAGAAACTGGTGAGTAAGAAAAATAAACTTATATTCTCAGACCATAAGTATAAATCCCAACACAATCCCTAACAGAGTCGTGACCGATGAAGTGTGGGTAGTGTCAACCGTGTACACATTTCAACTTTGGAGTAATTTATTCACTGTAACTCATGTTACTTACGATACACATCATTTTGGATGGAAAATCCAGGGGATTAAAACCAGCCTTTATCTTGATGACTATGTTTCTTTAAAGGTTACTTGGAAAGCAGATGAGTTTCAGCCAAGATTATTTTCAGAGTTCTTAGACTATCATATGTCCATTTCTTCAGCCTTTTATGATGCCTTTTAATGGGGAACATGTTTTGCAGGATTCTCAGGGATTTGGACAAATGCTCCATCACTCCCAGAATTAGAATGCATAACAAAGTACATTGTAGTCTGTACAAGTTTCTTGCAAATTTATTTAAGCCAGTGTTGATACTGTACCAGTAAGAACAATACCAAGTTTTAGAATTATTAACAGTGATTGAGAGTCTAAGCTTTTATCCTTAGAAAATGGACAAAATGAAATAGTATGAGGGAAGATACAGGTAGACCAAGTTTCATTTTTTCTTTATCTATTGAATGTGTTGGTAATGTGAGGGTTGTATGCTTGGTCTGACATAATGAGGTACATCTTCACACCTCATGTACATGAGATGGCAATTAAGAAACGGAATGTTGAATTCAGTTTGATTTTTCTTGTTTAGATCAAGCCTTGTCTCTTGGGAGAAAAAGGTTGAAGGCTAGTGGGACTGGTTTACCTTTAACTTGTGCCTGGAATTCACATAATCCCAAGAAAGGTATTCTTAGACTTGCAACTGGGATCTCCTCAATCCCAGGAATAATGGAGTATGTACTGTACATCCATTATTATATCATCATGTACATGTTGTTTCGGCAATTACAATGAAAGATATTGACTTTTTTTGTCAGATAAACAAAATGCATTTAAAAGGACATCAATAAAACCCACTAGGCAT
>CAJPEV010004784.1:0-19270 GCA_905338385.1 Darwinula stevensoni
TTACAGAGTTAAATTTTGGAGCAAGCAGTTTAAGTGGGGAAGAGAGTCGATCTAAGATGACCCAAGGTCGGGGCGCCCTGTGGAGCCTTCTGATCAGGAAATGTGTGACAAATTGGAGAGTGCGATACTGGAGGATCGTCGCACCAAAGTCTCAGTTTTAACTCATGAACTGGGGATATTCAGAGGGCACAGTGATTCACATTACAGGTACTCATGTCCAAAGTCAGTTCTCGATGGTTCCCAAGAATGCTGACTCCAGCTCAGAAGAAGAACAGATCTGACATTTGCAAGGAAAATCGGGGAAACCTTTTTATCTAAAATAGTAACTGGTCATGGTTTGATGGGAATAGAAGTTAACTTCTTGTCCAAGGAGTAAAATCCTTGGAATCAAAGGGACATGAGTGTGTTGAGTTAAAAGGTGACGACATTGAAAAATAAAGTGTTATTTTTCCCCTCGGATGTTTCTTTCTTATTCAGGTAGATAACTTATTGAGTGACCCTCGTATATCTTCGAACTTCCTGGGGAAACGTTTCGTTGAAACATCGCGTCCTTTGTCCCCATTCGTCTTCCNTGTTTCTTTCTTATTCAGGTAGATAACTTATTGAGTGACCCTCGTATATCTTCGAACTTCCTGGGGAAACGTTTCGTTGAAACATCGCGTCCTTTGTCCCCATTCGTCTTCCTGTCAGTCTCTAAAAAAACGGGAGCGTGCTTTTCACGATGCAATATTTCTTCGGAGAATGAGCGAGGAAAGAAGCGAATTCGCGAAGCGCGATTTCTCACAAATGCCGCCACGGCATCTCGGGGAGCAGAGAGACGAGCACAGTTTTGGGCTCATCATAATATGTTCTGTGGTGAGGAGAATGGCGCAAGTTTGAAAATCTGTATCTCCTCAGCCCTTTATCGCAGAAACGTCAAAGAGAGGCATGCAAATGGCAAACCTTTGACCATTCGCCAAAGTCAGGTGCTTGACCTGAGAGTGCCAAAACGAGTGGACGAGTGTTTGGCAGCTCGACTTCCGCGGTGACGTAGAGTGGGAGTTACCTGTATGACGAGGTGATTTTCCGCGCAGGTCCAGTTGAGTGATTCGAGTACATTGCTATGCAGGATCACATACGTGAATTATCAGCGGTTAATTCGTAGACCTAGGCCAGACCGGGTTATATTGCTCGCAGGAGGACAAATGAAAAATTTGTCGAAGAATCTCCCAAGAATAAAAGAAAAAGATTGAGGGTGAATTTTTGAACAGAGCATTATCCGATAATGCAGCTTTATTTCTGAGAAAATGCATTAATAAATCCATAAATAATAAAAGCATAAAGCTGCATTATCGGAGAGTGCTCTGTTCAAAAATCCACCCTGATTTGTTCACTCAACGTGATGGATCTTTCCGTTCCCGAACGAAGCTGACAGAGGAATGGATGGCAAGAAGCAAGTGCTCTCATTCTTAATAAAGAGCTTGCTGAAGCAACGTGCCAGCTAAACATGTAAAGCACCCTCGCACATCATTCCTGCAGATTTTTCATTTTACTTAGCGTTAAGTATTCCGAATACATCACACAGTAAATGAATGCCGGCCCGAAACCCATAAGTTTCAAGTTGATTGTCACAGCATAAGCGCACGTACGTGGTATAAATTGCCCGTAGCCAATCACACTCAAACGACGTTTCATCTGCCAGCAAATCAGATTTCGAATACTTTTTAGCTTCCTGCCAATCACATTTAAACGAAATTTAAGGTCCTAGCCAATCACACTCAGAGGACGTTTCATCAGCCAACAAATCAGATTCCGATTGCAATTCAGCATCCAGCCAATCACATTCGAGCGAAACTTAAGGTCCTAGTCAATCGCGCTGAAATGACGTTTTATCTGCCAGCTAATCAGGTTTCCAAAGACTATTCAGCTCACAGCCATTCACATTCAAACGAAACTTCAGCAACTAGCCAATCACACTTAAACGACGTTTCATCTGCCAGTAAATCAAATTTCAATTACTATTCAGCTGCTAGCTAATCACACTCAAACGACTTTAAATCTGCCCGCAAATCAGATTCCGATTACAATTCATCTAGCAGCCAATCACGCTCAAACGACTTTTAATCTGCCAGCCAATCAGACTCCGATTACTATTCAGCTAGGAGCCATTCACATTCAAACGAAAATTCAGGTCCTAGCCAATCGCGCGTAGACGACGTTTCATCTGCCAGCCAAACAGATTTCGATTCCTTTTCAGCTTCCAGCCAATCACATTCAAACGAAACTAAAGGTCCTAGCCAATCACGCACAAACCACATTTAATCTGCCAGCCTATCAGGTTTAAAAAACGATTCAGTTTTCAGCCAATCACATTCAAAAGAAACTTCGGCTCCTAGCCAATCACGGGCAGCCAACGTTTCATCTGCCAGCAAATCAGATTTCTATTATTATTCAGCATCGAGCCAATCACATTCGAGCGAAACTTCAGCTAATAGCCAATCACACTCAAACGACGTTTCATCTGCCAGCCAATCAGATTTCGATTACTATTCAGCATCCAACCAATCACATTCGAGCGAAACTTAAGGTCCCAGCCAATCACGCTGAAATGACGTTTTATCTGCGGGCTAATCAGGTTCCAAAAACTATTCAGCTCACAGCCATTCACATTCAAACGACGTTTCATCTGCCAGCCAGATTTCGATTACTATTCAGCTTTCAGCCAATCACATTCAAACGAAACTAAAGTTCCTAGCCAATCACGTTCAAACGAAGTTTCATCTGCCAGCTAATCAGGTTTCAAAAACGATTCAGTTTTCAAAAACGATTCAGTTTTCAGCCATACATATTCAAACGAAACTTCAGCACCCAGGCAATCATAATCAAAGTTTCACCTGCCAGCCAATCAGACTCCGATTACTATTCAGCTCACAGCCATTCACATTCAAATGACGTTTAATCTGCTAGCAAATCAGGTTTCGATTACTATTCTGCTTCCCGCCAATAACATTCAAACGAAACTTCAGGTCCTAGCCAATCACGCTCAGAGGACGTTTCATCCGCCAGCCAATCAGGTTCCAAGAACTATTCAGCTCCTGGCCAATCCCTCTCACACGTCATTTCATCTGCCAGCCAATCAGGTGTCAAAAACTATTCAGTTTTCAGCCATTCATATTGAAACGAAACTTCAGCTCCTAGCCATCCACACTCAAACGACGTTTCATCTGCCAGCCAATCAGACTCCGATTACTATTCAGCTGCCAGCTAATCACAATCAAACGACTTTTCATCTGCCAGCCAATCACGTTTAAAAACTATTCAGCTAGCAGCCAACCACATTCAAACAAAACTTCAGCTCCAAGCCAATCGCGTGCAGAAGACGTTACATCTGCCAGGCAATTAGGTTCCAAGAACTGTTCAGCTTCTAGCCAACCCCTCTCACACGTCATTTCATCTGCCAGCCAATCAGTTTTAAAAAGCGATTCAGTTTTCAGCCATTCACATTCAAACGAAACTTCCGCTCCTAGCCAATCACATCTTAACAATGTTTCATCTGCCAGCAAATCAGATTCCGATTACTATTTATCTAGCAGCCAATCACATTCAAACGAAACTTCAGCTCCTAGCCAATCACACTCAAACGACGTTTCATCTGCCAACAAATCAGATTCCGATTACCATTCAGCCAGCAGCCAACCACATTCAAACGAAACTTCACCTCCTAGTCAACCACGCGCAGACGACGTTTCATCTTCTAGGGAATCAGACTCCGATAACTATTCAGCACCCAGCCAATCACACCCAAACGACGTTTCACCTGCCAGCCAATCAGGTTATAAGAACTATTCAGCTTCTAGCCAATCACTCTCACACGTCGTTTCTTCTGCCAGGCAATCAAGTTTAAAAAACTATTCAGCTCTCAGCTATTCACATTCAAACGAAACTTCAGCTCCTAGCCAATCACGGGCAGACGACGTTTCATCTGCCAGCAAATTAAATTTCGATAACTATTCAGCATGCAGCCAATTGAAACGAAATTTCAAGCCAATTCAAACGAAACTTCAGCTCCTAGGCAATCACGCTCAAACGACGTTTCATCTGTCATCATCAGCAAAGGTTTCTCGTTTTTTTTTACTTGGGTCAGACACTCGCGGACGAATTCCTCATTCATAAGTGTTGAAGCCCAGTGAGAAATGCCAAACTTGTGAAGAACACTGTTTGAAGACCTTGTGTGGTGCAAGTCACTGAAAAGTGGAAGGTAAATTAGAGAATAGAGATCGTAACATAATGATGCTACACTTGAATCCAATTCATTGACAAGGTTGTTATATAGATAATATCGTTGATCTTCCACCTAGGACACAAACATTATAAAACTTATCCATGGCCAACCAGCAGGATAAACGAGACACTCGTATTTCATTGTGGCATTACGTTTCCGCTGCCACGAAGCACGCTAGAATCCTTGAGCACGTGCGCTCAAGGATTCCGTTGTCCACTGCAGGAGAAATGGAAGTAAGAAATAAAGTATAAATGTTATATTTCTGCTGCAAATATCCCTCGCTCTCTTCTTGGTCAGTGTATCACTGCTCTCGGAGCTTGCTCAGAATTTTGCCCAGTAAAAAGGTGAGAAAATGTTCAAAATTCGTTATTTGCATATCATTAGCATCTACTATTTTCGTACCTGGTTTACTAAGCCAGGCTTAGGATTATTTTGGTACTCAGGCTGGCGCTGGACTAAAGCCTGAAATTTAGTAATAAAAAATGCATGCGGCCCGCCAGGAACCTAAAAGGTTCACTTGCGACCCGCAGTCAAAAAAGGTTGCTCATCACAGATCTAGACTAACAAGATTCTTCCCTACGCATACAACTTATTCGACACTCATGGACAAGGAACTTCCCATGCAAGAGGGTCCGAGTCAAGTGAAAAACAGTTTGACTCGAGATGTGACACTCTCTAATCTCAGGTATGACTAGTGACGACAGAGTGGTTGAGGTGGTCAAAATATTGGAGACATCAGTAGGCCAGTGATGGAAACTTCAGCAGGGAAGTAATCAATTCAATATAACTCACGTGTCTCATGGAGTCTTCCGCTTGGCCTCGAAGGGGTGACTGAGGTTCTTGAAGGACACCTTCCTCACAACCTTGTGGATGAATGGGATTCAAGTGGTGTTAGTGGGGAAGCAAGGGGGTTGGGACATCTTATTTGCACGTGTAACGAATGAATATGGAACTCTACGCTTTTTTTCCCATTTCAGATAATTATGGAATTGTGATTCTCAGGCGTTTCTCACGCCTAAAAGTAACGCATAAGAGGGTCCAGAGAGGAGGTCTGTGGGCTGTGATGCCTCTTCATGTCATCCCTCGAAAATTGAAAGCATTATTCTCGTAAAATCGGACTGATGTTCCTTATTCCATCAAAATCCTCTGACATCGCACGGAGTTTCACGTTCCAAACCAGAGGAAAAACTACTTACGGAGATTCCAAAGCTCTGCACGGGAAGCGGATCGACTCCATCGGGCGTGCGGCTCAGCAGGCAATCGGGGCCCGCGAGTTCTCGAGGTTCGCGGCCTAACGGACTGCGGACCGGTCAGAAGCGATGCGGAGATCGGATCTGAGGAACTCGGTCGGGTGCGTGGTCGGGTTCGGAATATTCCACCCCAGCAGGCCTCCATCGCCATCCACTGTGTTCCAAAATTATGGTTTTCATCCACACACACACACATCTATCGTTTCTTCTTCCAAGTCTTCAATCATACTTTCTCCAAGCAAAATGGGAATTGAATGAAAAAAAGACAAGGAAAAATCCTAGTAATCTTAAAGAACAATAGAACCTCTAGGAAGGGTAATAAGAGCAATGCGGGACTCTCAGCAAGGCTTGAGAAGGCGATGAAATTGTTTTATTGACTTGCTTGAGTTCTACTATTGAGTGATGGAACGAAGAAGTGGCTCACGAGACTTGAGTTTAAGGTTCGTTTATCATAACGACAGGTCTCTGAATGAGTTCGGCGTAGATTCACTGGAGGCAGCAAGGGAGAGATTTCACTACAGACCGAGGAACCCAAATTCCCATAGCACATGAAAATAGCTAGATACAGGGTGATTGAAAAGGCACGTTAACCTAATGATTGCATGATTATATGTGACAAAGCGTCTTACACCATTCGTTGCTGCTTTCTTTCTATTTAAAGAGGGTGAACATTGTCAACATAAATATTTTTTTATTTAAACAGATACACACCTCAGTTTCAGTTCTTCGGTTTCCTGGTTGCGTGACTTTACGATCACCTTGTATAACAGAACTCTAGGCTTCATCTAACATTACAAAGCTAGCAAGAGCTCGCGCATTATTTTCCCGTTGTATGTGGCGCTGGTAAAATCCAGAATAGCATTTAGAGGTGAAGGGAATGTACTCACTCGAGAGGAGGTTAACGAAGTGGGACCCCATCCAGGTATTAAAGAACAATAATGGAATTCATAACATAGAGCGTAGTAGGTTTTTCTGGTTCGATGGCAGCGACAGACGAGAGGGAACCAAGTAGCTAAAACCCCACGCGAGTCGCAGGTTACGACTTCCTTACTTGCAGGGGTAGTGAATGCGCAGAGTGCGTTGAGGGGTACATTGACCGTAACAGAGCATTTGGCACATACTTTTGTAGGAGCATATCCATATTTAAGGTTACGCACACCACTACTTCGTCAGAACTTCCTCTAGCCCAGGGGGTGGGCAAAAATGTTAGCCTCCGAGCCTCACGAGAAAACACAAAAGCCTTTGCGGTCCACAGCAGTTTACTTGTCCTCCAGATCACCTTCAAGCTCGGAACATATCTAATGTCGTGCTTACCTTACCCTTGACGGCCTTTGCGCAGTCAGGCACCTGGATAGTTGGAACAAACTGTAACACTTGATCCCTTGGTAGGGTTCACATCAGTAATGCTGGAGGTTAAACTGCGGACCGCTTCCGGCCCAGGGGCGTAGTTTGCCCACCCCCAGATCTTGACGGTGCGCGAGTAGGGGGAGAATTTTCGTTGACAGCAAAGGAGGCCAAAAGGAAACGCGCACGCGTACGAGCTGTCTCCAGCCCAGATCCGTTGTAGCGCCTTGCCTTTATTGTGAGGGCCTTAATGCGCATGCGTCTTACAACTGCCAGCGACGCAGGCGATTTCAAAGCAACTACCACGAAGTCCAGTCTCTCTTCTTCGATGAGAAAATTTCTCAACTTGAACGACGTACGTAATTGCTGTTTCTCCGCCTGCAGTAGTTCTGTCCATGGGCTTGTATACAACACTTTACTTATTTTTATTTCATGTACATACTGTCATGACAACCCGGCGGCGTGGAATTCGTCTGGTTGAAAATAACTTGGTGAATGGCGGGTCAATAGGAAGTTAGGAACTAAGGAACAAATCATTAATTCCATGCATTGGGTGGTGCTAAGTTGTTCCTTCCGTGGTGAGATGCCCATTACGGGTGGACGACACGCCATGCTGTGATCGCGCTAGGCTGTATACTGTCAACTCGTTGAACTAGCTGAGATAGCAGGAGATTGGCAATGAGACGATCCCGAACATCAGGGATCAGGGATTCAATAGCACGAAAGCATCCGATCCAAGTGATCCGCAACCAAGGAGAAGCCCGACGCAGGTTGTAAGAGTAGATAAGGTTGGGCCGAAAGCGAAGCCTCAGATAATGGTTCTCGCCGTAGGGCAATCGACGTCACTGGTACATACATGCCTCGACTGCGCTATTCTTTCCCTTGGTTTTCCCCTGTTACGAGATTTTTGGAGGCATAATATTCCCATTTCGTAACCTAACCATCAAAACTGAATAAAGTAAGGGAACTTGTATAGTATAGTAGTGGCAAATCACATGATTTTCATGGGCACTATGAGGATACTCTCGCTCATCATTTCAACAAGGATCTTTAATTTCTTTCTAACTTTCTTGTCGTTGCTGAGTAACTCAGAATTAATTAAACACGATGAACAGCCGCGTTCTCATAAAACTTCAGGATACTTGAGTTTATTTTGAATTTCACTTGGATCATTTCGGTGGCAGATGACACAAAACCGGGTTGTTTTGTCCTTTGTCTACTTCAGGAATTTCAGATTCATCTTGCATGCATCCATCCAGTGGTACCGAGGGATGTGACATTTTCAACAGACATAATAGATGAGAGAGATTTTATTAGACGACACAGCAACTCAGGGGAGTGTGTACCAGTGTCGTCATCGCCCTTCGAGAACCTGGGATGTAACCTCAACTTGTCTACATCCCAGGCTGTCCCACCTGGGACCAGACGCTAAAAGAAAGCGTAAAACTGGAAAGCGCATGCGCTGCGGGACGGTGGGTGAGGATCCCTGGAGTTGTGAGATTGCTGGGGAGAAGTGGGAAGGTGAGGTTTGCTAACTCCGACATAATCTTCGATTCATCAACCGACAGGAGATCAGTTTAGCTCGGGGCAACTTAACCCCGCGGAACCGTTAACCGGAGGCTATAATAGCCTTCCATTCATCAACCGACCCTAAGTAGCAAGTCCGTGTAAAGACAATGCATATATCTGAAGCGTATGAAGCAAGCAAAGGGCGTTAGACTTGGTATGTCCGTAAGCCCACGCCCATCGTGAGATGGAATTGATCGCGTCATTGAAACGCGTTGTACATTCATATTTCAAATCAATAATACTGGGTGCATTCTCATCATCCCGGGCCCTCCCCCGCCAAACTTCCCTCTACGTTAATTTTCAGGGAATTCCGTTCCGTAGTATTTAAATGAGACTCACCGTACAAACTTTGAAGATCCAGGAATCAGAGACCTCCAATTCCCCGTCAGTGATATCTGTCATAGCATTCCTAAGAGACACAACGTTCGAATTTCATATAGCCACGCACAATCGACGATTGGGAATCTGTTCCATCATGAGAGAACCCCGAATTACCTGTATGCCTATAGCATTCAAGTGAGACTCGTCACTTCGAGCGCCCAGGTATTTGATGAAGGGGAGGGGATGACTTGGAGCTCAGGATGCGCAACGACTCGATTGGACCGACCAGACCGATGTGACATGGTTTCTAAAATCTGCGATGGAACGAAATGAATTCTAAGCAAAAACACACAGTCGGGGATGTGAGCAGAGCTAGAATATTGACAGGGAATCAGTGGCGTATCTAGATGGAATGGGGTGGCTGCACCACCTGTCCTTTGGGATAGGTGGGTGATGGAGAGTCCACAAAATGTCAAAGTTTGCGCAAAGTTAAAGGGCTGAGTGTGTTAATATTTGTACTCGGGTACTTCGATGTTGGAATGATGAAGCAAGACGAGAGCGGAACATGGATGCCCAAGTCTTATTCCGTTTTATCATGGCATCATCATAGCAGTGGAGTAGATGGGGGGGGGGGCGAAGCCCGTAGTAACAGGAACATGACATGCATGCTAGTGGCAGATCAGATAGAAGGTGGGGGGGGCTAAAAGGGTGAGGCGACAAGATCTCTCGACACCCCAGATAGGAAATGAGCGGAGGAAGAACATAGAGATCGCTTCCGATTTTCCTTTCCCCCTTCTTTCTAATATTCCACCTCCCTGGCAGCGAGACGAGCAAGTGAGGTGCGTGCGCAGGCCTGATCCCGTAGCCTTAAAGAGCCCAGTCAAAAAAGCTAAAAAAAAGTAATTGGTGCTGCGAAAACTCGTCACATGGTAGGTCTATGGCAGAATAAGTTGCTTCACGGGGAAGTGTTTCACGATGATTTCAGCTATAACATTATTTTTACTTTTATTTATCCAACCATGCTGCAAGAGTGCGTGTAACCTTAACCTTGAGTAGATCTATCTTATGATAGATCACTCGACCTTGACATGGGATGTCCTTGGCAGAAATGCTTCCAGAGGCCTTTCCTTGAACGAGTTCTTTAACCATCAATTCTTCCTCCTTCCTCATTTGATCAAGCTCCTGGACCAATGGATATTCTGCTATTAATGCTGTTCTAAGTATTCTCTCAACTGCAGCAGTCGGAGCAGGTGATATGGAGAAAATACAAGGGGCGATAAAAAAAAAAAGAAGTATCGGCCCTGAGGTAGTAGGAATGATCGGAGAATGCTGAAATCTGGTTCCCACATTTCTTCATCCTTTTCGGTTATTTCAAGGATCAGCTAGGTTTTAGGTGCATTTATATTTTTAATAATTTGTAAATAATGTTCTAGCAAAAAATGTATCAATATCAAAATTAAAAAATTTGAATACGGAGCATTCTATAATTTGCATTATTAAAGTATTCATCTGAAATAAATTCATTCACCGCAATAAGACATCTCATTCAATAATATACATTTAAAACAAAACTTCCTGTGAAGCAGCTACGAAGATGAAACTGTCAATTTAGTGAAGCTGTTCAAGCGTTATTAGTTAACAATGGAAAATGAAAAATTTCCAATCAAATTGAAGCCTGTTCCATCGATCGAACAAGTATTGATGTCCAGTAAGCTAACACCGTAAATTAAAATTTGTTTTAAAAGTCTATTACATTCCTTTATATCTCAGAGCAGAAACTTTTGGAACACCCAAGGGCGCAACCAAAGGGATCAGGGGGTCTGAACCCCCCCAACCCCTGCCCATGATGCTCTTGACTTCTCCATCTCCCTCTCCCTCGAGGTTGCGGGAAAGATATCATGAGCAAACGACCCGAGAGCGAAGCTGGAAAGGCACAAAGATAAGAGGTGAAGGTCACGCCAGTTAAATTTAGCAACTCACTTTAGTAAAGTGAACCCGTCAAGGAAACGTCCTGCACATGTGACAGTACTGAATTTTTTCTGAAATCGGAAGGACGACGATTCAAATAAAAGGCGTGAATCGTACAGGTTAATGAATCTCCAGTTGCACATTTCCGCAGTGTAATTGGGTTGAATCCCTAAATTAATTTAGTTTATTTTAAGCTTTTTTCAGATATCGAATGTGCTTCCATCATTTAGGGTTCAAATTCCGTTTCCACCATTTTATACAACTTTGCTTCATTTTCTTTGTTCGCATCGTTTCGCGTTTTTGTTGAGTACATCTCTCCTGACGATTTGGTAGCACCTTCTTGCATTCGGAGACATTTAAAAGACATGAGAACTTCAACCCCCCCCCCCAAAGCTTTAGGGCTGGTTGCGCCACTGGGAACACCCCTTGTACCTCCTCTTTTCTCATTTTGATGTTTCCAAACTTCTTCCATTCCCAAAAATTAGCAGGTTGATGGAAAATTAAAATATCGTTCTTGGAGACAACAATGAAACGATGGAATTTTTTAAACATAAATATTCCATAGGGTTGCTTTTTTATTTCCACTTTGAACAGCATTAATAGCAGAATATCCATTGGTCCAGGAGCTTGATCAAATGAGGAAGGAGGAAGAATTGATGGTTAAAGAACTCGTTCAAGGAAAGGCCTCTGGAAGCATTTCTACCCCCCCCCCCCCCCCCCCCCCCCCCCCCCCCCTTTGATAATGACTTACTGTAAAGAGGAATTCATTTCAGTAACTTGCTTATCCCCACCTATGCATCCATAGACACAATGTACATTTGTTTCAGTCTGTTTGATTGCATCCTCATTTCTTAGTATTTTTCTAAATCATGTTTATGATTTCATTATCAATTTGGGTTTGTCTAATCCATAAAAAGGAACATGTTGAACCAGCTAAAAGGCTAAGTATATCCAGGGAAACACATAAAAGCTTCACAATGAAGTTAACTTGAGATGTTTCCTGTGGATTAAACTCTTGGCTCTAGCAGTAAAGGGAAATGAATGGCCTTTCATAGCTATGATGTTAGTAATAGGCATCTTGATCAGAGAAAGGAAACTGGAAGAAACAGAAGTGAAGAGTTTCATTTCCAGATGAGCCATTACATGAGCTGCTGGAGGAGGCATCATCTGCCATTTCTCTCATTCAACTCCTGCTTCACCAGAGCCATCCAGAGAGATGCTTGGTACACCATCATGGTCCATGGTCATCACAACCTATGAGCCGTCACACCTCAAGAGGGTGACCTTGATTGACAGTGCAGGGTGATGGTAGCTCTAATTTTACCCATATGAGCCAATTTAAAGCTGCACTCCTCCACCAATGTGAATGTGATGTGCACATGGATTTACTTGACCTCATCAGACCTGAATCAAATATGGTCCTGCATTCTTAGAAAGATGCAGTCCTCCTCAAAGTTTGCACTGTCAGTTGGGATAACAAAAGCCATGAGGAATATGCAAAATGGGCAGAAACCAAATTCACAGTTTCTATTTTTCCTCTTTGGCCCAGTGGCATGATCTAAAATGATCCATTCTGAGTACTCTATCATTTACCTACTCTGATTAGTTAGAGTGACTGAAAAAAATCTGAGAGATATAAAAGTCAGTGGTAAGCAGGAAGTACCTCTCCCACCACACCTGAAAAAAGTTGAAGATTGTCAACATTTTCCCAGATGCCCAGCACCTCAAGTTTGACTTTTCTCACATGGTACCCTATTGCAAAATCCAAGGCATTGCCTGAAAACCACTAAACATGAATTATTCTCAGCCTCTAGGATATCATGTGATAATATGAAATGAGTAAACTCCAAATTGTCTGAAACTTCCACTTGAGGAACAAGTGAGAAAAAATTATCTATCCTTTTAAAGGAAAACAGTAATGCAGAAAATCCAATAAATTTTGAATTAACTGAAGCAGCTTCAAAAATGAATGAGGCATTGACAATATTTTGTTTGAATCCACTGGTGGGTTCAGAAGTCTCATGCTGAGGCCAGAAGCAAGTTGGACCTCCCCAAGGGACATGATAGGGAGCCACCTATCAAGTCTTATTTCATGAAGGTCACTCTGCATTTTGACCTGAATCAGCACCAAGTTTAGCAATGAAAAACAGACCAGATGCCAATTTGGCTAATGGCCAAATCACAGTCCAGGGGAACATCCGCGTGTCATCGGACAAGGTGTGCAATGGTCAGAAGCCACTGACTCCAGGACAGGTGGCTTTTTCGGGATCTGATGCTGCATAAAAAGGAGCAGTATTAAAGCATCAGTAAAAGATTAGTAAGGAAGTATTGGGGGTGAAATCAGCTTCATGAGCACCTTTAGCTCCTCTGGTGAATACAGCAATTGATGG
The DNA here is from genome assembly GCA_905338385.1 of Darwinula stevensoni. NCBI lineage: Eukaryota > Metazoa > Arthropoda > Ostracoda > Podocopida > Darwinulidae > Darwinula > Darwinula stevensoni. The sequence continues at coordinate 13,104 of CAJPEV010004784.1, forward strand.
AATATGGAGTGGATGAAGCATGCCAGGACTGCCAGCTCAAATTGAATTGGATCCCAATAGATTGATACTCTCTCCACCAATATGAACTTAAAAACATTCAAGAAAGTCTTCCTGAAGAAGTGTCTTTTGAAGACAGGCTGCTCAATGATGGTGCCATCAATGAGGGACAATCTGATTTCAGTATCTACAGAAGAATATTCACTCAACTAGCCAAGTCTTCCCATTTTATATGAACAAGTATAAGCTGCCTCTAGCAATAGTGAGGAAACAAGGCTCTGTTCCATATTGTCTGAAAGAAAGAAAGGCAAATTCAAAATATATGGCACAAAATCAAAGCTGGAAGAGCACAAGAAGGAATGACATTGCATTTGACAGGACCTCTTCTGACTACTCTCTCTCTATTCAATTCAAGGGATCTGATTGATGTGCACAGTGGATCAGGAAAAAAAGACTCACAGGAGGCATTGCCTGTTATTTTCCTTTTCTGCTTGTAGACAACAGAAACAATGATCGTCCATGTCAGACACTTGCAGGAGTGGGTGCTCCACTTGAATAGACAAAGAGCAATCTGTGACCATTACCTAGAAACAAAAATAAATTTTAAAAATAAATTGTGGATGACATTTCTGAATGTCATCCACACTTGTGCCAATAGGACTGATCCTTTACATGTTGCATCCCCTGTTTCAGTGTGGGTGCATTATTGGGACGTGTGCAAGTTATTGTGACCAAAAATTGCATTTTGGTAAGCAAAACAGCAGGGTCATAACCAGTCTCATTTTTTATGCAACAATCGAGAATGGCTGGGAGTGGCTTAAAAATTGAAACCATGTGCCAGCTACTGGAAAAAGAGGGGGGGGGGAGATTAGCAGTGCCAAAATGAGACTGACAGAGTGAGGAGGGGCTCAGGTTCAATAGCATGATGTTAGGTCTAACCTATGTGGCAGTTGGCAGGGTCAAGAGAGAATGATGGGTATCTTGGCCTTGGAGAATGCTTAATGCTCCTCAATAAAAGTATCCATCCATGAAAAAATAACTGACTTCTTCTTTGTAGTGTTTGTTAAAACAAGTATATACTTTTCAGAAGTGCTTTATCAGCCTGGTGGACGGATCAGCATGAGTGGGTGGAAACAACTTCAATGCAAAAATCCTTGATCTCAGTTGCTAATGACAAGAACCAAAATGCTTGCTTTTTATCATTTCTGTGGTTGGAACTGTTCATTGGTCTGAGCAGAAAATTAAATTTTAATGTAAATGTTACTTGTGATCCAGCAGGCAAATCTAAATCCTGTTGAATGTGTGTTTTTCTTTAAATCTCTTCTGTATAACTAATAAAAAGACCTCTTTTGAGGGAGGAATCTGCAAATTACATTCAAAATGTCTAGGGTTTACTCCAAGTATGGACAAGTACTTTTGCTGTATTCCTTTCCTTACAGCAGTTCCTGCTCACATCAGAATGACTTCACCATATTCCTCTTGATTTTCACCCTCAAATAACCTACTTTTCTGATGAATATCTAGACCTAGACTGAGATGTGGAAGCAATGTCAGCCTACATCCAGGCTCTGACTCAAGCTCTTAGATTTATTGGTAGGACCATCTTCTACAGTCCATCTTTATAACAGTTATATACAGGATGGGCCAGAAGTAAGAAAACACATTTGAACTCCAAAAAAATTATAATTGAAAAGAAATTGAATTTGACAGTGATGCACAAAGACATGTTTATGAAGTACTTAATGCTATAAAGCTTTTCACAAAACTGCTCAATGTGTCCACTATCCCAGTCTTTGAACAACTACAGCCTTACTGGTAGCAATAGGCAACCTTGCTGGCGTAATTCCACTGACAAACTCTGCATTGTAGCAACTATCTTATCCTTGAGTTCTGGAAAAGTCTGAGGTTTCATCACAGTGTCTTTGATTGAACCCCATAAAAAGAAGCCAGCCTAAATCAAACTCAGAGGGCATGTTGGTCAATCAATTGGACCACGCCACCTGATCCACCAACCATAAACATTTTCTCTAAGAAATGTGTGAATGTGGTGAGCATGAGCAGGAGACCCATCTTGCATGAAGATTTAATCTCAATTCTTTTGAGATGCCATGGTATGGAATGCTATCTCCTTTCAACTTTTCAAGATAGCAGATTGCTATCTTTATTCAAGAGGGTGCTCTGATCTATTACGCTCAGTGCATTATTGACTTCTTGGACAAAAAGATTTTGCTCAGTGGATCAGGTGGCATGGGTGATTGATTCACAAGCAAGGTTCCTGGGTATGATTCTGGCTGACTTCTTTTTATAGGATTCAATCAAAGATGCATGCATGCAATGAAACCTCAGACTCTTCCAGCACTCAAGGATACTATCATTGCCACAATGCAGAGCTTGTGTAATGTTAGGGTCAGAATGGTAATTTTCCCAGACCTGTGTGTTACTCAATAAAAGGCCAAGAAGAAAGACAATGGTCTGTCACAGACCTAGATGCCCACCAAATAGGCCATAAACAAGTGCTTGGCTTCGAACAAGAACAGTGGCATGAACAGGCACTAGGCCATGAGCAAGAATTTGACCATAAGCAGGCACTTGGCCATGAGCAAAGACTAGCCATGAATAGGTGCAAGACTGTGAACAGGCACTATATAAAATACATCTCAAGGGGCACAAGGCAGAATGAAGTTAGGCTAATGCCATAGTGGACCTATGGGATGTCCAGTCTGTCTGTGCCTGATCACAAGGGGTGGTCACTTGCCAGAAGTTCTCTTACACTTGAATTGTCTCACTTTTACCACAGGAAGAATCCTTGAAGCAGATGGAGGGAAGCAGGAGAGAAGCAGGCATGCAACTGAGAGCAGCAGCAGCACTGCAGAGAACCACCAGCCAGAGGAAGACAGAAATCTCACACACCTCCAGCTCTCTTGACATCACCAACTTGTTTCAGTGTCGTGTCGGCAGTGAAGGAATATTCACTGTGGGCACTTCTCAAAATGTTCACAAAGTCATTCCCTCAGTGAGAAGTTACTATGGTTTGAACTTATTTATAATATCTTTGCCTGAGTGGGTTATTCATATTGAGTAATGCTGCTTGCTACTCCATTGTCTCCTCCTCATACACAGGGCACTACACTTGCCAGTGAAGTTAAGCCAGTGAGTTTGCTTATCACTACCAGTAAGACTGCAGCTGTGCAAAGACTTGAACCCAGTGGACACATTCAGCAGTTATTGTATGTATCACTCTCTATTTCCGTTGCCTTTAAATAAAAGTTTTGTTGCATGGCTCAGGTTCTTTGTGACTGCTCTGCCATTCATATGACACCTGTTTTTTTTTTTAACATAAAATGCAAAAACTTCACACAAAGGCTTCATGCCCGATTAGCCAACAGCACAATGCAATTAAATGGAGATGTAACATACTTCACATTTAAATTATTACCACTCCTCGAGGAATGTTGTGAGTAACTTCCAAGACTTGGAGCTTAATGGACTGAATTACTAAAATAGAACCACCTTGACAAAGGCAGCTCATGATCTGCAGCTGGAATAGAGTTTTGATATTGAGTCCGGGCACAAATGGGCACCACAGGTTCAATGTACTTCCTGCCATGTGAAAGTTGATACGAGATTAGTGTCAAAACGCAGCAGTTCGTCAACAGAAAAGGGGAGGGCCCATGCCTACCTTACGTTAGAATCCAATGACGAACTGTCAAGGCCTTCACGACTTCTCGGTGGTCAAAACAATCGGACGGATTCTGAAGAGGTAATTCACCGTTGTTACCATGCAGAGTTGAATGAAGGCCTGAACTCCCCGAGACACAGGAATTGATAAAACGTAAAGTTATACATACATTCGGTCGGGGACCTGCTGTCATGAGCGATGGCGGCTGCTCCTTCTAATCGGCGTACACAGAGACATGGGCGTAGACATAGGCCTGCCTTCTTGTTACGTACATGCTGGACGGATGTAATACACTAACGCCATCTATGGCATCAAGGCAATCGTGGCTTTCCTGACGACTGAACGCCATTTCCGTATCTGAAGCCTAGCTCTTCCGAATTCCGACGTCCTGCTTCCTTAGAAATGGAGGCATTCGGAAGAATGCAAGGAGATGGAACGCACTGAAAATCACTATGAAGGAAAATTGGGGGTCTCTGCGAAGGCCTTCATCGAATCGAGTCGTACTGCACATGGAATAAGGAAGTGATCACCTCATCAAGAGTAAATAAATTTTCTAGATGGAAGACACGCAGTGTCAGGGACAAACTGGGTCTCTTCTCTCAGGTTGTGAACGCTTGAATGAGGGGGGGAAATCTATCAGCTGCTTCTGCAATTATTGGTGGTTGTGTGGAAGCAGAGATGCAACTTGCTTCTTTAGTGGTTGAGAGAGGTATGACTCCCTACTTTTTGTCTGGGGGAGAACAGGGAAAGTCTTCATCGTTCAACTAACCAAATCTTCGGAGGAAAGTGAAACTCGTTGCGACTTCAGATGAGTTTAGGGCCCATGAGCGAGGGAAGTTTTTCTCTGCATTCAACTGAGTGGGAAAACCCATGTTTGCAGTTAAAATCGCCACCCACGGGTAGGATCTGCTTCCTCTGCGGGAAGCAGGGCCATTTCCAGGCATATTGGCGTCCCATCCAAGATACGTGGAGAGTACGAGGAGAGAAGCTGGTCTCAGAGCGCACCTATGCTCCTTCGCACAGCCGGATTTTCTCCCATTGCAAAAGCCGACCGTAGCCACTGAAAAACGACGACTGCGAGTGTCGGTGCGAAGCTACTCATTTTCCATCTGTTTTGTCCGTCTATCTAGTATCTACCAATACGTGAATGCATAATTACGTATACATTTGGGCGATGGTGTGCAAAACGAAGCGGAGAGGATGGCAAATGGTTTATAGGGAGACAAATACCACGTATAAAGATCCAGAGGCCGCCTGTAACAACTAGGGCTTTAAGAAAATCCTTGATTTCCTATTTTCCCGGAGACATAAAGAGCATTTCATGGTTTCATCCATTTCATCATGTAACTTGCAGCATTTTGAAATTCTGCAGACGTTCCTACACAGTTCCTTCCTAGGAGTGAAACTTCATTTTCTTGGTTCTTTTCTCCCTCCGAACATCTTTTGCTCCTTGATTCATGATTCTGATGCAGGAAAAAAGTTCTGCGACGCAATATTTATGAAAATAAATTCCCTTCTCGTGAGAGTTCCGCCATGTATGAAGAGGTATGAATGCTAAAGGATGCGAGAGAGTAACCTACCGCCTCGAGAGCTCGGAAGGTAATGTGACCTGAGCGGGTCGTCTGGTTTTTCGAAATGGACGATTTTGATGGCGCATGCGCATCGCCTAGGTGCGCTCTGCTGCGCTCAGAATTTCAACCCATCATGATTCTCCCCTGGTCACATCCCCTCCCCTCCCCCCCCTCCCCCCCCCTCCCCCTCCCCCTCCCCACCAACAATTGCGGCGCGAAGCACCACCGCAACTCTGGCGATTAGGACCTTATCCCTGGAAGCTGATAGGGAGCAGGAACTGGTGGAAATCATTTTGTCACATTTGTGAATAATGAAAGCCAAGCCGAGGCATTTGCTACCAAAGCTGATATCTATCCACACGAATACACGGTCATTTAATACTCTTTTTAACCGCTCACTCCAGGAAAACAGATTCAGCTTTAAAATCGTAAAGCAGGGCTGGCCCTAGCTATTTCGGCACCCTGTGCAGTGAGACTCTTCCAACGCTTTCCCCCCACCCCCTCGGAAGGGAAAAGGGTCCCTAGAGTCCGAAATGACGCAGCAAAGAAGGCATCTCCTCTTTCTGAAATAAAACAGATGGTGGCTTTGATTATTTTTTTATTTTATTTTTCCATCATTTATTCAATAGTCGATGCACTCAAATCGCTGTCACTTCAGCATATGTGAAGACCACAAAAGTAGGAGAGAAAGGAAAAGAAGATTCAGTATACATTGGGCAATAGCAAGTAATACAGAGGGAAGCCCTTCCATTTGAAGAGAACAAATCGTTTCCATAGGATAGCTATCTTAATCATCCGTACCTGCAGCATCAAATGCCGAAATGCAAGGAGGCTGATATTTACTCATTTTTTTATTTTTATTTTTTTTCACTTCTTGGAGAGAAACAGTGAGAGTGAGGGGTGATACCTTGGCCACTTTT
>CAJPEV010004785.1:0-19260 GCA_905338385.1 Darwinula stevensoni
ATTTTCAGCTGACCAATCAGTAGAAGAAAATTAGAATTGACCACCCAATTTTAATGCAATGCACACCTACCTTATAATCCAAATAAGAATAATAAACCAGTTCCGTTCGGATCCGGTCGCAATTGGCTCTTGACGGTTAATAGAAGAACCTTTTCCAACCTCTTTCGACGATTAAACTCCACGCGACCTCATTTTTCCCCATCTCAAAACTTTCTGAGTGGCCGAAAGCTAGGCGAGGTGCTCGGACGGTAGATTGAGGCGAAATGGATGTCGGAGAACCGACGGTAGATTGAGGCGAAATGGATGTCGGAGAACCGACGGTAGATTGAGGCGAAATGGATGTCGGAGAACGGACGGTAGATTGAGGCGCCGCCGCCAAGGACATCCGTCAAGTGAGATAGGGGAGGGCGCTCTTGGCCTCTCCGCTTCCTGCTTTCTTCTGTGGACTCCTGATGGAGTGGATTTCGGATCGGTCCCTCTGAATTCACGGAACGTGATCGAGGAGGAGCGAGAAATGAGCTCGATTGTGAGAACTTTCACTGAAAGCAAGTGATTTTTTTTTTTTTTTTACCTTCGAAGGGTTGGAAATCTGGGACGTCAGTCCTTCCCTCGCTTTTCCTCCTGCTTGCTCAGCCCCGCACTCTTCTGTCCTGAGGAAACATTTCTGTTTGGAGTTCCAGGTGTCGCTTGATGCGATTATGCTCTTAAGCCTGGGCCGGATCTTCCTCAGAAAAAATTAGGGATTTAAAGATGCTGGAGGAGGACGACGACGGTTGCATTTGCTCTCTTCAGTAGGAGCGAAGAAGCTGAGGGTTCGTGATTCGCTCGCTAGTTGTCAGCACTGTCAACCGTGATCGTCCGATGGCTCCTTCCGAGTGACACGTGCTCAATTTTCGCACACCGGCCCCGTCATCTATTTTTGAGGTGGATGTTGCGGCTTTGGTCCGTGTCTCGGTTTCGCGAGGTGATGGTATCTGTGGTTCAAAAGGAGTATAGTATAGTTCTAAACGTGTCAAATGAAATTGTTGTGTGTCTGGTTAATGTCTGGTTCGAAGGCCTCTCAGGAGCATTCTATGCATTACAAAGTGAAATGTTTTTTACTGTTTGGAAGTTGTATATTCTATTGGCATGATAAATTAGTGATCATCAAGTGCCACTTTGGTGAAAGAGTGGTTTGAAATGTTCCAACTGTTGAGAACATACTTATAAAACAGGTAAAATGAATCAATCCAAAGTATACCTTATATAGGCCAAGAGTAGTGCTACGTTTAGCATGGAATGAATGCTTTGATTCATCTACAGGATCACATATATAATAGCAATCTTGCTATTTCACATTCACCCATTTCCCATTCCCATATAAGGTTGTCATCCATTGTTACTCCCAGATATTTCAATGACTTCAGTAAGTGACCCTCCCTCACAATCTTACAAGAACCTTCACTGATCTTGGAGTGTTATAAATTATCATGAAGTCATTTTTTTCCACATTTGTTGTCAGTCTTACTTTTCTGCCCACCTATAACTAGTTCAAGTTAAGATTTAAAGACATTTATGATCTATGATCATAATGATAATTATGGCATAGCTCTTGTGACTGGCTGTGCTAGGCCTATGTTGTATTGTGCATGAGGCGAAGACCGAGGCTCACGATACCCTAATCACGTTTGGGATACTTTCAATCAGCAGATATAGGAACAAGCCTGCTCACTTATCAAAGAAGCGTTGAGATGAGTGATGCAGAAGAGCAAGGAAATGGCACTGTGCCTACTGGAAGTGAAGGAGAGAATGCGGCTACAGAACAGACGATTGTTTTAGTGACTGGCGGATCTGGTCTCGTCGGGAAGGCCATCCAAAGAGTCGTTGAAGAAGAAATCCCTGATGATGAACAGTGGATTTTCTGCAGTTCAAAGGATGCTGATCTATGGTTTGTTCTTACTGAAACAGATATGCAGAATACAGGAGGTCAAGGGCTCATTGATGTTCAAGCTTTATAGCCTATGGCAGTTCACTAAACTTCAACTAACAACCTATAAACTTGGACATTCTGTATCGTAAGCAGGCACAACAAAGCTTAGAAAAATATTGAGGACATTATGGATTGGTTATCAGCTGGAAGCATCCCCAGATATAGGAGGAGCAGGGTCCATAGTGGAAGATAACATTATATGAAGAGAAAAAAAAAAGAACACTTGTTCCTTATCTTTGCCCCTCTTTTTCATTCATTTGTTACCCAGTGGTCCTGTCAACAGGGATTACCTCATAAAATTGACAGGTGATACCAAACATGAGACACCATAGGCAGCAAAAAAAAGAAAGGGAATATGTGCCGTGAAAGCTTTGTTGAGTGCAGCCCTTTCACCCTTTACATAGATGCAAGTGAAACTTTATCGCCAAGGAGTAGAGAAGGGGGAAAATAATAATAATTTGTTTAAGGTAATGTGCAGATGATGTGAGTATTAAAATGAATCAAATGTCACCTTGATTTGACTAACCAATTCATTCACCAAGTTCTTAATTGATAAATGTAGGAGGTATTCCATGTTTTTCAGGAGTGAAAATATAATCTAGAACCTTCATCATCCCAGTGGAATAATCATTGTTGCTAACTTTTGAGAGAGCTTATAGATGGCTTAGTATTCCAGCCCTTCAATTTATTGATTGGGCATACTTGTCCTTAGAAGGGTCTCAATTTATTATATTGGGAAGCCAGTGAGTTATAATAAAAATGTCCCCATCCTGTCTTAAATCTTCATCCTGAGTAGAGAGTGGGTTCAAGAAGAACCTGACCATAACCATAAGAAATATTAATGTCTCCATTTGGCTTATGCATGGAAGGGAGATCTATTATTGCAATGATGAGAAATTTAAAAAAATCTTGCTCTTCTTTTCATAACAGAGGCTCTATGGGATTTTTCTAGTAGGTACCAGCTTAAGGTCACAATTTTGCACCATTGCCATTCAATCTTTCCTCCATCTCATTATCTTTTATTCAACTAGAAGCCTTCCATCAAAATTTATATTTTCTCCTCTGCTTGGAAAAAAAAAACCTTCCCTTTTACTTCCCAATATGAAAATTTTCTTTTGTATAAAGCAAAATTCCCCAATGATGATACAACATTTTCCACTTCATGCATCATTACATCAAAAATGTGGAAATCTGGCAGAGTCACTGCTCACATTTCTCATATCTCTACCTTTTCCCTCAAAAAACCACCTTCAATTTATTTTGTCTGTTGCACCCCTTAGGATGTTAGGTGAAACTAGGACTTTAAACAGTAAAAGAAAGCGATTGAATTAAAAAGGAGTTTTTATTGTTGCTCTTTTATTTTTAATAGATGAAGCACCTGGAACAGCAGAAATTAATATAGTAGCCCCTAGAATGCAGCAGAAAACTGCTCTAATCTTGTGTGCTGTTGCCCATATGCAAGTTTCTAGGTGGCAGTTCATAATGTAGAGATACTTTCAAGTAAACCCTGGGAAAAATAGGGGATATGTGCTTGAATTTTTGTTCTGAGCTCCTGAATCATGGCTAATGCATCAATATGTATCAAAATTTTATCATTGTTTCTCAGGTATTCCCTGGTTTACTATTGAGAATAAAGTAGGTGTAGCCCATCCACCTCAAAGGGAATGGAGTACCCTGTCCATTTTAAATGTTTAATTTATTTTTCTGTAATTGCTCATAGCCTTACTTTGACTAAATCAATTTGATTGCAATATCACAGGTCTGTTGGCCATATATTACTCCATGCATAATGTGTCAAAATTTTTGCATTTGTGAGAACAGAGACAGGTTAAAAGTCATTGTTTTTTTTTTCCCTTACCCTATATATCTGGCCTTATGTTTGACCTTGGGGATTTTCATGCCTACCATGGCAGAACTTTAAGTCTTATACCCATCATATGACATTTTAATTCTATAACACTTTTACATAGCCAGGACTGAAAGTGGTATACCCTTCCCATTGCTTCCCCATCATTTCTGTCTAGATCCACCCTCAGATCAGGAGTTCAGCTTTAGTTCCTTTTTAAAAATGCAGCCCATACTATGCTTTCTCAAATATCACAGAATAAATTAATTGATGAAGACTCATTTGAAAAAGGCAAAATCATGAGACCTGTTAGGTTTAAAAATGCTAAAATTTGAGTTTGGCTTACATTACTGCTTTTTTTTTTGTCATCCTTTTTTCCTCCAGATCCTTAAATCTTTTTTTCTTTTTTTTTTTCCCTCTAGCAACTTGGAAGAGACCAGGGCCTTGTTTGAGAAGCATAGACCAACACACGTGATTCATCTTGCTGCTATGGTTGGAGGACTTTTCCACAATCTCAGGAACAACCTTGAATTTTTTGTGAGTCCCTAGTTGCTTCCTAGTGTCTGGTAATTCATATTTTCTAAGTCACTCTATGTTGCTTATTTCTGAGCATCTTGCAACAAGCAATTACTCAAGTTTCTTCCTTTGCAGAGGAAAAACATGGCCATGAACGACAATGTTCTTCTTGCATGCCATGAGTTGGGAGTGAAGAAGGTAGTTTCCTGCCTCTCAACCTGTATCTTCCCCGACAAGACTACTTATCCGATTAGTGAAACAATGGTGAGTGCTGGGAAGGGATGAAGCAGACATATTTTGTGCCTGTTTTAAATTCATTATTGCCTTTAAAAAACATGAATATTCAAGGGATGTTTTCATTCTACTTCTGTTTTCTTCCACTCACTAGCTCACACCTTGACATAATGCTTGTTCAAAAAAGAAATAGACAGGTTATAATTTAATACATGAACTCCTGATAAGGTACTTTGCCAGCTTGACTAGCATAGTAGTAATACTTGAAATGTTCTGAGTGGATGAGAGAGGTTTTTGGCCACCTAGATCTGTTTTTCCTGATTCCTGTTACACCACAGGATTTCTCAAGTCATTGTCCTTCAGTGTGGCTAGTCATCTGATGGTCCTCTGTGCAATTACCTATCCCAAAGTCAAATGTTCCATTTATTACTGCCAATTTTTTAAATATCAGACAAACTCAAAAAATGTGTTTCTATCATGGCTTGATGCTCAGATCCTTTGTGAGATGTGGACATTTTGTGAAAAGTGAATGCTAAGAATTTGCTCATGTTTCAAGTTGTGTCATTATAAAATATTATGAATGGCCTCCTGGAGACGCTGCTCTTTTTCCTTGACCTCAATGTAATGGTGATTGCTTTAGATCTGATTAAGTCATTCAGTTTCAGTATGTGAAGATATCTCATCAAGGTGAAAGAAATGAAAATTAGCTGTCGCATTTTTGTATTAGCCCCACACTTTTGCTAATGTGAGAACCATGAAACTTCTCACTGATTGAGTTTAATTTTAGTTTAGAAGTATGTGCACTCCATGGAAATTACTATTTAGGATACCTTGATGATAATGAGTATTAGTCACTCCCAGCAATGAAGACCGACAAAATAGGAAAAGGCTGTTCAGTTATAGTAATGAACATATATAGCCGAAAGTATGGGATAGAAAAAGAAAAGCCAACCCCAAGTTTCACAGGAAATGCAAAGTACTCATACTGTAAAATGAAATAATTCTATGCATAATGTAAGCCCATTTCATGATCTCTTTTATGCAAAATTTGTATTTTTCACTCCCTAAAGTGCTTGTGGTGGAGAGCAAAGATTATGCGTAGGTCACTGAGGCTCACTCAAGGCATGTCTGCAAAAGGGGCAAAAACTGAAAGATCTTAACCCATTGACGCCAGGAACCATAATATTACGTTTTTAAACCCATAGTGTTCTGGAGTCGCTGGGCGTGAATGTGCCAGCTGAAATAATCTTTTTGGAGGCGGGTTGTCTTTTCCGATGCACCTAGTATAATTTGCAATATCATTTTATATAGCATGAAGTACAGAGTGTTTAAAAAGTAAAATTGTGTTAATTTGAAATATATAATTTTTTCTATTTGGATATATGAAGTTAGCACACTTAATTCATGAGATTTTGTTTTTGATCCCTCATTTCACAATGAAATTCTGTTCCTCAATAAATTAATTGGTTGAAGTAAGGGTGCATTGTACAGTCTGATGCTTTCTGGTTGCAGTCCAGCTACTGGAAGCTCTTATCAGAGCTGCCAGGAGGAGTGGACTGTTGGACTGCTACTGGTAAGTGCCATACTTTGTAATGTGCCTGGAATTCAACTCTTTGATTTATTGTGAAATAAACTCCCATAGTGAGATGAGAGACGTACTAATAAAACCTCATCAGTCCCTGATCAAGTCCTCAAGGTTTCTTTGCATTAAATACCGACCTGATAGCAACAGAGAAATTTCACATTATCCCATTCATTGTTTACATTTTGTGTAAATATGTCATGCCCTAGCTCTTAATATGTGCTAGCTTGACATGTTATTGGCTCATATTTTTTATTATAAATTTCTCTACATTTGCATTGAAATTTGCAGCATGTGAAGTAAAAAATTTTCATATGACAGACATTTGGCTGTTTTTCCGATTTCCTGTAGCACACAGCATTTCATGTGCTAACTTACTGGCAGCAGTGAATGGGTCAAGTTTCTATTCCAGCACCCTGTATATATTTTTTACCATTATCCTCTTCAGACCTGACAGCAAAGTTATGTGCCAATTTTGAAAACCTTCGGCTTGTTGTCTAAGCTCCACCTCTTATGGGCTAAGCAATGGAGTCAATATTTTTTTCTTCTCTATTTTTTCAATATTCTTTATCTTATTGGAGGAATGGAATGGTATGTGTACATGTTACCAGGATATCTTCCTTAGAGTTGGCAACATGCATTTTGTGAAAGTAAAAGAAATTCATACAAGCTAGCAATCGAGGATCTTATTTGACAATGTTTCTCAGCCCTGTCACAGTTATTGCACCAACAAGAGTAGCAACTTGGGCTGGGTGGTACTCGATAATACTGAAGTACTGTGGTACCCCACACCTTCCTTTGACCCCACCCTGCTCATGAGGGAGCGGTTAGTAATCCCTAAATACTGGGCCTTCCATACTGTGGTTCTCACTTTTCCAAGTATTCAGTATGTGGACAGCACCACAAGAAATGGCTTCCTTTGGTGGTAATGAGACTGGAGGCATTTTCCTATCATGTGGTTTGCCCATGTCCAACGTAGAATCCAGACCAGAAAATTATCGTGATGAGGGGACAGAATCCCAGGAGAGACTGGGGCAAGTGTGAGGGGGGATGCCGAGAGAAGCTGGAGGGGACTGCCTGTGAATATCTACTTGAAACAATCAAGGGGGGTGCTCCCCCCTTAAATCTACCATTGTCCATATCTTGGTCTTCTTTCTGGTCTTCCTCTTCCTTTTCATCGGCCTTGTGCTGGGAGGGCCTGAACAAATCATCTTCATCCTCAGGTAGATCAATGTCACTCTCTTGAAGCTGATCAAGGAGTTCCATGTAATTGGACACTGAAAGGGAATTTCACTGGCACTATGCCTTGTGGCATGTATATATGCCATCTGTGTTTTGACCCATCCTATAAGAGCCCTGTGATAGGTCAGATATCCCTTTATTGATAAATAGTTTCTCAACTCTTTTTGGCTATGCAGTTCAACAGCATCATAATTTAGAGCCAAAAATGAGCAAGCAACAATGGCTTTTATGATCGCAGGTGATGCGGATGGCCACATTCGAAGAAGTGCCAAGTTCACAAGCCCCTGCTGCGATGCAGACTGAGTTCAATGAGGAGCATGCATTTTTTTCAGGAACTCTCTTTAATCCTTCTATGGCTTACAGCATGATCCATGACAGACACAATTTCAGCAGGGGTTTCAACATGTAAATGTTTGGCATATGTACATGCCACAGGATCTGAAAAGGTTAAATCTTTCACGTGAAAGTATATGTTCACATTATGCTGAAATGGTGCTGAGTTTAACAAGAAAATCATTGGTTCTATAGAATCTGAGTGACATCTGTAGGATGCATGTCTACTGTAACACTCCATCTGGAATTCCATCTTTTCCCTTCACTGTTGATAGTTGTACTGGTTGAGCAAGAGTACAAAACTAGACTAATAACATTGAATTAATTAGAAGTCCCACTAGTGAGGCAGAGTCTACTATTAGTCATGCATGCTGCCTGTAGGCCTCCATTTTGACTTTTATAAGTACATGACTTTCATCTTTTTTTTAAATCATTATTATTTTTAAACCATGGAGTCGATAATTGATCTGTTACAGCTTCCTCTAAGTTCTTTTCTTCTCCTTTGGAATCCATGAGTTTTCTCAGGTGCCATGCTGCTTTCTTGGTACTGGTAATTAGTAGCTCTATGGGTATTTTGAGAGTGCTATTCTGTTTTTGCTTTCTTATTCTTCGACATGACCTCCATCATAAACGGTTATTGTCCATCATACAGGTGACACTTGACATAACATACTCCATGGGACAGGCTAAAAAATGTGTTATGAGGAAGAGTTTTTAATATAGAGGTGCATTGTATCAAGAGTCTACTGTAGTTCCATAAATATTTTGACTAAGTCTCTCAACTTGTTTTTATTGCATCTATTAGGGTTCTCAATGTGCATTGCACCTGGCCCTCATTTTCTACACAGCAATGCCATCTATAGAACTTTGATCAAACTGCAGTTTTGGATCTTTGATTCTTGAACATGGTGTTCCCTTTTTGCTCCCATTCCACAGGTTCATAATGGACCCCCACATCCATCCAACTTTGGATACAGCTATGCAAAACGAATGGTTGACGTCCTCAATCATGCCTACAATGCTGATCATGGGAGGCTCTTCACATCAGTGGTGCCTTGCAACGTTTTTGGTCCTCATGACAACTTCAACATCGAGAATGGACATGTTCTTCCTGGGCTCATGCACAAGGTGGCATCTCTTTAATTGTTAGAGAGTGAGTGATGAGAAAGTAATTGTGTAGGTCAATTTACATTTTACCTCTAAATGGAATAATAGAAGTCCCCCCCTCCCTGTTTCTATTTCCCCACCTTAACTGCCTACTTAAAAAAGACAGCATTATAGTGAGTGTCTGTTTCCCTGGATTTTCTTCTATGAAGCGAGCTCATAATTGATTTTTGGCATGAAACTTGATCTCCAAAGCACATTCAGAGTCCCATAGTTGGAGCCATAAATGGATTGAGGTATTTGTCATATAGTATGTAAAACTTAGCACTTGTTTGTAGGTTTACCTGGCACAAAAAGAGGGGAAGCCTTTGGAAGTGTGGGGAACTGGTAACCCCTTGAGGCAATTCATCTACTCCTATGATCTGGCCCGACTCATGGTCTGGGCCCTCAGATCTTACACGGAAGTGGAACCTCTCATCCTTGCAAGTATGCCTATGATTAATTCTTCTTGTTTCTTAGAATTGCACTGAATCAAGATTTGAGGGAGATTCCAATTATAGACTTATGCATTGAAATACTGTTAACCTGAATTTTGCAAGATAATGTATACCTTCTAGAAGGCTCAGTAAATTGCCTCATGTAGGTTCTTAAGTGTTAACACATGGAGGTTAGATCATATAGGTATATTATACAATCTTAGTTTAATTTCAGGTCTCCTATTTAAAAAAATTTGCATCACAATGGCATGCTTGGCAGGTCCTCCTTCCATTCTACATTTATCTCCATGTGAAGGATACATTGGCATGCAGAATCTTGTTGATTACAATTCCCATACAGCATAGGTATGCCTGTGTGCCAAAAACTTGGCCTCTTTCAGGTTCTTTTCAGGCTATTCTTTGACTGAAATCATGCAGAGAAGTGTCTTATTTCAATTTCCTATGGCAAACACCAACAGTAGTGAAATTATAAGCTGAGAGGAGCTCAAGAAAAGCAAGCAACTTGGAGGTGTACATTCTAAAGTTATGTAAAGACGCAGACAATATGCAATTTTGAGAGCTCACTGAGACAGGTCTACCACTATTGGACTACCCTGGGACCAGTCGATGCTGTTAGGTTTGTGGGTCTAAGATATTTGCTTTCCTAAAACCCTAATTCTAGTGCATTGAGGAGAAGGATTTTCAGTTGTCCTCCCTAATGTTAACACATAAATAAAAGGCATTTTCAGAATTTGCAATTCCCGAAAAGTTTTCTTTGCTGTGAGATACTCATGCATGTGTCAGATTTGCAAAAAAGAAGTATGTTATAGAAATATGTCTTTCCTTATTTTTTTATATTTCCTAAATTGTAATCCTGTAGTTTCCTGAGTATTCCCTGTTTTATGAATATACCACCCAAGTGTCTGACTTTCAGCACCTAGGTGCTATCCCACCATATATATGTTCATAAGAATTTGTGGAAACATTTGATTCATTGAGACTTCTTTTCTGTAGCGGACGAAGCAGACGAGATCAGCATCGGCAAGGCAGCCATCCTGATCGTGAACGCGTTTGGGTTTCGAGGCCACGTGGTGTTCGACACGTCACAGCCCGACGGCCAATACAAGAAGACGGCCAGCAACGCGAAGTTGCGCAAGTACTTGCCGGACTTCAAATTCACTCCAATTGAGAGGGGGATCCAAGAGACAGTGGACTGGTTTTTGCATAATTATGAGCAGGCCAGGAAGTGAAAGTGCCAGATTTCAAACCATCAGGTGCAGGGACCGGTGTTAGGTTTGTCATTGCTTGGATATAAGGGCATATACTCATCTCAAAGCTGACCAGATATGCTGTTCCATGATTCTTTTTTTTTATCATTGAAGCTTGATTTGCACCTCAAATACCAAAAGCACTGCACTGCAGCAGTTGTGATATCAAAGATGCTACATTTGCGAGAATATGACTCAAATACCACATGTAATACGCTATGGCTTGTTCATTATCGAGCTGATATATCGCTCCTATTGTGAAAAAATTTGAAGGGCAATACAGTGAGCAGCTGAATAAAATGTGAGTTTTCATGTCTTGAACCTCAACTAAGAGATTTGCGAGCAGATTTCGTTTCTCCCTCCATCGTTCTCTGTTGGAGTGCAATAAGCCCGCAAATTTGTAACTGCATGAAGGCTCATTATCTAACTGCATATAATTTCCTTCTTAATTGACCTGTCACTTTGTGCGAAGGTGGAGTTCGTCCTTTTTCACTCTTCTGGCTTGCTTATCACATGTTGTCAGGCTGAATCCTAGTCAACTTGGATTGCTGCAACCGTGTCGGATTCTCAATGGAAAGCCGTGGCAAGGATCGGAATGGTTTCCACTTGATCGTGGTGAATCGAATGGTGGGGTCATCTTTTCCAGAAATAATCTCATTCTTTTGGTATCAGCTGAGCCCAGACTTTAGCATGAAAGGGTCTTTCATGCTAAAGTCTGGACTCAGCTTTGCAATAATGCATGATGAGTTTTGGGGGAAACCACCTTTTCATACCATGGTGTGCTGTTGCTACGAATTCACTTCTGCACCGTTTGGCTGGAGCTTTCGATGCTGGACTGACCTTAACTTTGACATAAAATTTCTTAAATATCCTCTATGCACATTTCAAATTAGTTTATTTATCTCCTGGTGCAATGCTCTGTAAAATACGTTAATAACATACCCAATGAATTCATCACCACCCCTCATCATGCAGCCACCCCAGCGTCGCACATGACGTCACGGAGGAGAGGGTGCTGAGAGGGAAGAGCTGAGGGTGCTAAGTAAGGTGAATTAGAAGCACGAGGCTCCTTCAGTCCCAACATGAGTCTGAGCTTTGTGCTCCGTCAAGTTGGATAATCATATGAATCGTCGAGGGCTGAATCCCCACCATTGAGCAAAAATTACCGCAAAATCCACTAGACAAATAGGCCTTTAGACCCCCGTGGAAAAAATGCACCCGCCCTATTTGCTATCTTTGGACGCGGGCCCATCCGGGTTTCCGGTCCCGTCAAGTGCCGGCACGCGTCGCGATTCGAAATCGCAGGATGTCTCAATCCTCCGAGCCGAGTACAAAGTGGGTTCTCTGTGCCGGTTTCGGCTTGTGCATTGAGACGTGTGGTCCTCCGGCGGGTTTTTATGCCAGATTCGCAACGGAGATTTTTAAAGAATAGAAATGAAATTTCGAGTCTGACATCTGAATAATTGAAATCATTCCAACGTGAAAAAAGAAAGAAAACTCGATGAACCTTCGCATTCTCTGAATAATACAATAATCAAATAATAATAATAATAATATTACAGCAAATACAGGGTGACAATGAAGTCCTTGGAACAACTTATATTACCATCTACCACCCAAAATTTTCAGCAACTAAAATGAAAATTAAAACATAGAGGCCCACGTAATGAATAAAAGATACCAGTTGTTTTCAATGCGGCCCCCTTCAGCTGCCACCGCTGCCTCGAGCCGCTTGCTCTCGGCTGAGTTTCGGGAGGAAATTCATCCCATGGCTCGACCAAAGCTTTCTTAAAGTCAGCTTAGAGCGGGCCTTCGCCTCTGACATCCCCCAGATGGGGAGGTCTATGGGAGGATGAAGTCTTGGAAAATTCGCGGCGGTTGTCCTTGTGGGGTGGGGCGGAGTCTTGCTGGAAGGTCCATTTTTGGCCTCTAAATTGCTTCTATGCCCACGGTTGCGGGAAGCCTTCAAGGACAGCAGCACGGTAACATTCCTGACCGCGATCGACTGAGTTCTTCTTTCCCTGATGAAGCCAGTATCGGTTATTCAGCCGGTTAAACTGGCGTTCAACAGTGAAAGCAGCAAGATCCAGCGATTTCCAAGTAGTTTTTTTGTTATCCTGTATATCCACGCGAACCAAATGAACGAAATAATAATCTTGATGTTAAGTTTAAAATATTTGAAAGAGACCAAAGGGTGATTCAAAATTCTGACAAATCATTTTATTTTTGGATCAATGCACAAAGGTTTTTTCTTTCATCATATAGTTTTTTTTTTTAATTTATCCGAAAGTAATTTCGTCACACCCGGTACGCCAATGTCCATTTTAAATTTTTTATTGAAAAAAAAAATATATATATATATATAGGAAAGCCTACGTTTTCTCATTTCTAAAAGTTAAAGGAGACGCGAACTCGAAAAAGCGTCTCGTCTTATTGAACCACCCGGTCCGCGCTCAAAACCGTTCACCCCGGCAGCGGAAGCGAGAGCCTGCGATTACCGACAGTTGGATGCAGGGGAGGGCAGAGCGCGACTCACGTTACCCGGCCCCATCCACATCGGGTTCCTTCCGGCCCCATCCACATCGGGTTCCTTCCGACCCCATCCACATCGGGTTTCACGCGGGAGGGGATGCACGCTCGTGGCGGAGCGCCTTTTATTGCCTTAGACGGGTTTCACACCTGTTCCCGGTAAGTTTATCATGATACTATTTTATTTATTTGTTTGTTTAATGTTATTTACAAGAACGACCCGCGCATGTTTTTTTCCCCGAGAAAACGTAATAAACGTAATTTATTTTTATTTTTAAAGAGTCTATATTTTAGCTATGCAAACCAACGGCACTTAATTAACTAATTACAATTAATTAACTTATACTGCTAAATAGAGCACCTTCGACCACATCATCAATTTTGAGGGCAACTTCGACTCGACGACACGCAGTCACGCTGCAATCCGACCGACAAACTCCGAGATATAAATCGCATTTCATTCTCGACAGCTTTAAATTTCTCAACCATCGACCGAGAGAAATCGGAGACGCGCCCGACTAAAAGCCCCCTTCCGTTTTTCGTTCAGCCTCTCGCGGTCTCTCCGATCGCGGGAAGACCGCGAACACCGCGAACACGGGGAAAATGAAGGCGAAACGGCACCCAAACCCGGAATATTCGATGAAGCGCCCACCACCCGCCGCGTCCGCATCAGAACTGACTCGAACGCGACGCTGGGCCGAAGGTCACGTGACTGTCGAGTCCTTCCTGATTGGCGGATCGCGATCCGTTCCCGAGAGATCTCTTAATACAATTTCCTCCACTTCTTAGAGTGATATTTGAATTTGTACCATACCATCTTTTAAAACGTACCACGTCCAAGGAGGTGAGAGTAAGTCTCTGGTGATTTAAATGACATTAGGTCAAACGAGCTTTTGTTTCAAGTGGCACGAATTCATTTTCAAATTGCTGAAGACTCCTTCCTCACAGCTGAATGACGTCACCAGCTGTGAGGACGTCATGAATGACGAAGGATGACGTCATTCATGACGTCATCCATGACGTCATCCTTCCCGCCCTCTCACGAACGGGCAGCCGAGACGTCCCATTTCAATCGAGTTGCTGACGCCGGATTCCACTTGTTGCACCGGTGCAGGTCCAGTGCAGACGCATTCGGATTGCACCGGTGCAGGTCCAGTGCAGACGCATTCGGATTGCACCGGTGCAGGTCCAGTGCAGACGCATTCGGATTGCACCGTGCCTGCAGTCATCGCCGCCTTATCGTAGAATTGCGACCAATTTGGGTTCCTCGTACCTGAAGCTTCTCCTTCGACCATCTTCGACCGGCTTCGTGTGCAATGTCACATCATGTCACATCATGTCATGTCAATGTCATGTCTGTCAATTGTCACTTTTTGCGAGAAAGTTGAAGACGATCAGGATTCGTCTTGATTCATTCACCATGGAATATCTGAGAAGAAAAAGAATTCTCGACTCCGATTTCGTGCGTGGAGCGCACTTAGTGATGCTTAATGAAGCTTAATGACTTAATGACTTAATGAAGCTTAATGACTCAAGGAAGCTTAATGACGCTTAATGACTTAATGAAGCTTCAGCTTTATGATGTCGCTCTTTGCGACGACGTCGCGAATCGAGACGGCGCTTTGACGCGCGACTCTCGTCGCGGAGTTCGCGAGCCGATTTCGCGCGGCTTCACGCGGGGGAAAATGCTCCAGACGTTTCTTCGGCCGACGCTAGATGTCTCTCGCGAGGCAAATGAGCCATTTTCCGCGTTTTCAGGAAGCTCATCCGTCCTCATTTCAGACTTCATTCGCTTAGGCAAAATCAAATTAACAGGCTCGGAGATCCCACTTAGGACGCAGGACGCAGAGACGCTGCGTCCTAATGGCAAATGCGTCCTAACGGCAGCCGGGACTTTTTAGAAGGATATTTCCGTCTCAACACCAGCAAAATATTAATGCCTTGCCAATTTGCATGTAAATATCACAGGGGAAATTTGTTTTTGGCGAGGTTTTTGCCACGAGGAGATCCTTTCTCGCAGATTTTAAATTTGCACGTCTCCGCTCGGGGTCATCGGCTCGAGCGGCGTTCCTCGATCGCGCCAGTGCTAAGTTCGAAACGAAGGTCAGATAAAGGTCAAATGAAGGTCAATAGAGATGGCACGATATGCTTAAATGTATTTTGAGCTGCGTCTGGGCGAATCCTTCGGCAGCGTTCCCAACGCCTCGATGAACGACGAGAAAACGTTCAGAGACGACCGCGGGACGTGACGCGGGACGTGGAGCGGGGCGTGACGCGGGGCGTGACGCGGGACGTGACGCGGGACGTGACGCGGGACGTGACGCGGGACGTGACGCGGGGCGTGAGGCGGAAAGGTGAAGACAGGTGGGTCAGGACTCTGGACAGCAGCGACTGAATAATTCCCGATAAAATCACCTAATTTAAGGTGGCAGCGAGAGAGAGAGAGAGTGAGAAATGCCGGATTCGGCTCTCTGGGTTCTTTCCAATCGGATGCTGCATCCGCGCCCTTTCCCCCCCCCCCCTCATCGCTCGGGACGGACCTCGGTATGAACAGGCCTTAAAAGACGACAGGAATCGACTTTGAGAGGAGAAAAAAAAAATGGCCTGCGATCGAGGCGAGGGGAAGGGACAGACCCTTCTCTCTCTTGCTCCGTCATTCTTCTCTCTCTGTGACTCCGTCATTCTCCTTTCCTTCCTCCAACAAACATAGAACTCATGAGACATTAACAACTTTCAATTAAGCCTGCCGCACAAGAGGCAATTTTTGTTGCTCCACCGTCGCAGATGAGCCCCCCGGGGGCACACGGAGCAATCAGCAATGTGACGGGTCGATGCGAGAATGTGGGCGGGGCCGACATCGCACACGGAGGAGCAACAGTCGGGCGACGGTGGAGCGTCCTCGTCGCCCTGCTCCTGGACTCGGCGTCGCAGGTGACATGAGCGGTGACATGAACGCGTTCGAGAGTTGTGCCCGGGGATATTCGGAGAAATCGAAACCATTTATTTAAGCATGGGGTAGAGGCACCAGTTTGTGGACAGTTTTGCGGGTTTTTTTTTGCCGTTTCGCAAAATTCACACCGAAAATTTATTCACCCAGAAATTTTTGCACATGACTATTATGCATTTTCGCTTAGTTTTAGACCTAGCATCCCCGAATCCCTTAATTTTTCCTATGATATTTCTTAACAGGACATCATCGGAGACGAATAAAATATATATTTTCCCATTCATAATTGTTAACAAAAATTGTTCATAATTGTTGAAAAAAAAAACAAACCGGTGGCATCAAACTATGATAAGTGGCCTCCCATTGAAACCGATCGAGCAGTTTCTCGGTTGCCCGAACGACCGTAAAGTAATTTTCAAGAGGGAAATTTCCTTAAGCCGTCCACAAACAGGGTTAAGGGCCTTTACCCTTTAATTATTTAATTACTTTCTTAATCGGTTCTGAAAAAAAAAATACGGGAGAAATTCGGTTGCGACGTTGCTTCCATGTAAATGTCTCCTATTTTCCGTTTCTGATCGGAAGAGGGAAAAAAGTTCAGGATATTTAAAAAAATAATAATAATAAAATTCTGGTCGAACCAGAACCGAACGGCGACGGAAAAAACCGCGTCCGATTTCGCGTGCTGGCCGCGCGTCTCGCTCCGATTCGCAGGCGTTCCGGATTCGACGCACCCGACTCGGAAAAACGGGAGATCTTCCGGTCGTGATCTCCCCGGTCGACACGACGCAGAACGATCGACTCCCGAGTCCGACCTGAAAGGCGAAGGAAGTCGGATCGCGTCTCGGCTGATTTCCGGCATTGTCCGGATGCATGCGCATTATTAACGCTTCGCCTCCGTGAAGCTCGATAGTGTGGTGACAAAAGGCGGCTCGTAGAATGGCTCCCTCAAGTGCCCGCTACGCATGGTCGCACCCGCGTCAGGACACAGCCATGTTAGGACGCAACTATGTTAGGACGCAGCCATGTTAGGATGCAATTATGTTAGGACGCAGCCATGATAGGACGCAACTATGTTAAAACGCACCCGCGTCATGACGCAGCCATGTTAGGACACAGCAGTCGCGCAGAGATCGAGGATAGCGTAGGTCGATTTCATTCAACCATTCAAGCTGTTGGAGAAAAAAAAAGAAGTGTGGAATCCCCTTTGAAATGTCAACTTCAATCGATTGATCGACCGATTGATCGATTGATCGACCGATTAGTAAGATGTCGGCTGTAATTGCGATGTGGAATCGGAATCCACCGAACCGACCCTGAAATGTCTCCACGAACGCCGCCTTTTCTTCCCGATTTTGCTGGGCCGTGCGCAGTTTCGCACGAGGAGCGGAAAGCGAAAATTTTGCGAATGGAATCCGCTTACAGTCGAACTCGGTCATGACGTCATCGAAGGGACCAGGGAAAAAATCGTCGTTATAACCGAGAGGTTGCCTTTATCGACATTTGGAAAATGTCGATAAAGAATGTTTGGAAAAAAATGGATGCTCGACAGATCTGCGAAGTTTCTTGTTCTGTGGACGAAGCTGTCACGATTTTCCCAAATTGTGGAAACAGCTTGCCTCTTTCGCTTTCCGCTGGCCATGTTGTCAACGAGATAGGCAAATGGCGGCTGAAAGAAAGATAATCTTATCTAGATTATATTTTTTGGTTACTGGGGATTATCCCTCCCTCGCCCTCCTCCAGTCAAACGCTCTCATTTTTCAGATGATGGAAATTACAGTTTTAGCCATAACCGAGGTTTCGTCGTAACCGAGGTTTCGTCGTAACCGAGTTCGACTGTAATTGAAAAATGAAATAATTTTTCTTTAAAATAAATTCTAGAGGGATGGAATTGTTGCAAAGGGAAAACCAGAATAACATCTTTATTCTGTGAGTTATATCAATGAAAATTTGTACAGGGATGCAATTTATCATTACCGATAAGTGCATAAAAAGGAGGAACTTTGGACTGGTAATAACAGTCATGATAATTACATAATGGAACGAAAAATGACATTTTCCAAGAGACATGCTCAGATAGAAGACAATAGTCGCCGTCATTTTATAGGCTTCACTAATTTGCATGTTGCAACGCGCGTAGATCAATTTCGATTGGATTTTCGGAATTTGCATGTAAAAGTACGTAATGTATTTTCACGTTCTAACTTACAATTGTAATTAAAATATTGACGAAAAACGGTGTTACCTTAATTTTGTCCACCTGTGTTTTTGTATCTGAGTGGGGAACGCCGTCTGCTCGCCCAGACGGCACGCACCGCGTAAAGACGGCACGCACCGCATAAAAACGCACTAATGCGGGGAGGCGGAATGCGGATTGGATGTTCCTCTCTCTCTCGAGAGAGAGGATGTTCCCTCCTTCGCTGCATTCTTTGTTTTATGTCTCGTCGGGATGGTTCGAGACGCCGTGGGAATCCCACAGTCCACGAGCATTTTATCCATATTTTCCTTTCGATTTTATTTTTATTTTTATTTTCCCAGATGATGGGCCTCGCAATGATGTCTAGGAGGAAATGCCGGGACCAAAAAAAATCCTCTCTCGCCGGGTTGGATCGGGTCCGCTTCAGGCGGTCCCATTCCGAGCGGTGAGATCGAGTTTTTATTGCATGGAAAAATTCGCTTTTTGTCGATCTTTGTCGATTTTTGTCGATTCCGGCGACATTGCTTTTCGGCCTCGTGCTGCCTTGCGACTCGCGAGACCGATGGGAGAAGCCAAATGTGGCACTCCCTGGCCGTTCGGCCCACGGCACGCCGCGTGGCACTCCCCTGCCGTTTGGCCCACGTGGCACTCCCGGCCGTTTGGCCCACGTGGCACCGCCTCCCATTCGCCGACATCCAGCACGACAGAAAAGGCGGAAAATGAGATCATATCGGCGACACCCTGCGATTTCTCCAAGGACAACCTGTTGTCCCGGGCCTCGGAAAGTGAAGGACACCTCGTGTGGGAAGCCCTCAAGGTCAGTTTGAAGGACCTAGCCACGAGGAAAAAACACCGAAGTGCCTTTCGCGGCATACGGACCCCATGCACGGCAATGTGGAATTCCGACTTTTTTTTCGTAAAGATGGCGGAAAAAAAGAACATTAGTGTTTTTTATTTAGAAATTGAAAGGAAAGCGAAAGATCCCATCCAATTATTGTATGATATATATATAAAATAAAT
>CAJPEV010004786.1:0-19255 GCA_905338385.1 Darwinula stevensoni
TTCTTCTCCACGATACGAGATACACTAACGAAACCTTCGGATGTACTTCCTTGTAGCCCGATGCCTATTTCAAGCCAGCTGAATCCTGCCAATTTAGACAGACAAGTCAGATAGTTCACTGTTCAAAATCTACCCTGAATGTGCAAATATAAATGTATATATAGATATCGGTATCGGCATCGGTTCTTTTCCGATATCGGAATTATCGGTATATCGGATATCGGCCAAAATTCAATATCGTTGCATCTCTATTTGAAACATTCACTAATTGGAAGCAACTCAAAAAAGGAAAGAGGGAACACGAACTTGTTGGCTCGGGGGACGTGGAATATGTCGTGCCAGACCCCAAAGAGGCTCTTGTGGAAGTCCTTGCGACCGACGTTGAGACCGTGGACGTCCCCCGGACGGAGGAGCCTCCGTCGCAGGTGCCGGGAGAGGAACTCCAGGGTGGTGATGCACGAGCGGATGTCGTTCTCGGCCTTCTCGCACAGGGTGAGCAGGGCGGTGAGGTCTGCCTCCATCTGCTGTGTCCTGGCTATCTCCTGCATTCGCTGGGCCAGCCTGTATAAATAAATGTATTCTCGTCAAATGGACACTCTTAGTCAGACTAAGTCAGATTCATACCCAGGGCGAAGGAACTAAAGGGTAATTGACGTGCGAACCAGACGTAAAATTCCTAAGAAAATAATGAGATGATCGAAAGAATACCTGGCAGGGAGAGTGGGCGGGAATTGGAGAACCAAGGCATGCTGCCTGAGCAACCTCAAGGCAGGGACGTAGAGGTCGTTGCAGATGCAGACGATGGGCCTCTGCTGCACCACCGCGCGCGCCTTTCCCTTCCGCCCCTTCCCACCCTCCCCCTTCAGACCCTTCCCGAGGACAAAGTCCACCAGGAGGTCGACGGACACCTGCGGGGCCCCGTCGATCTCGTCGACGACGAGGCAGTTCGGCCGGCGAGACGCGCCGAGCACGCTCTGCATCTGCGTCGCCCGCTCCAACGTCTCCGCGAAGTGCGCCGGGCTGCGGTCGTCGGAGGCGTTCATCTCGACCACGTGGTAGCCCGCGTGGCGCGCGATCACGTGCGCGAGGGTCGTCTTGCCCAGCCCGGGTGCTCCGGCGAGGAGGGCCACCAGTTGCTTCGGTCGCCCCTCCTCGTCCACTGCATCTTTCAAAATATCCTCCTTTGGCTTTCCGGCCTTCCCGAATGGAATCTTCTTGACTGCAAAAGAACAACGGACATGAGGAAAAATCGAAGAGGGCAATTGCGCGTGTTCATTATTTGACGTACATCACCACAGATACTAAAAAGAGCACATAGAACCGTAACTCGAGAGATAAATGGCGAAACGCACACGTGGACTAAATAACGACAAACGTCAGATATGCGATATCGTTTTCCAGGGACAGGTATCACGTTGGTTTGCTCCAACATAGGAATGGGTCCAAGAAAGGGAAGCGAGTCATCATGGGCCCCCGATTTCCCCCATGACAATATTTATTGATTCGTATCATTCTAAGGAGACACAATCTCGAACATTTGTAACAGCAAGGCCTTTGATAAATAAAGGGGCATGCATTCCGTCATCGGAGGAACCCCAATTCCAACAATAAAACTTTCCTCGAGTTTTATTCCATAGCCTTCGAGCGAGTCATGTTCGAATTTCAAGCGCCCAGAAATTGGATGAAGAATCGGGGATGATTTCCACCATCAAAGATCCGCAGTTTACCTATGCGCATATATTTGGCAAATTCCGTCCAATGGCATTCATATGAGACTCGCCGTTCGATTCGGATCACCCCAAGGGCATAGAATGAAAAAATGCAGGACCCCTTTCGACAACACAGACCTTAAAAACCGCAGCTCAGATCTACACGGGACACAGATCGGCTCGATTGGACCCACCCGATCAGGCGAACAGCTCAGTTGGCAACCGAGTTCCCGGTCGGATGAAAGCCTGCGACCTCGAGTTCTGAAGCTCAGAAAATCCACAAACCCGATCGGCCAAACGCGATCCGCGGGTCTCTAATTAAGCTCTGATGGCGATGGAGTTTGGAATAATCCATTCGCGCAGGCCTCCAGTAGGAACACCAAAAAAAAAAAAAAACTGACAAATTGTTGGCTATAATTGAAGGGCTGAAAGGCAAAGTGGTCTATCTGCAAAAAAATATTTACTGAAGCTCCACACGGAATGAGTGAATATTCCAGTGACCATCATGTTAAAAGCGAGAAAAAGTGGTATGCATCGATAGATCACTTGATCCTTTACTTAATTCCAAAAAAAAAACTATTATTTTCTATGAAATGAACAAGGTCCTATAAGCACAAAATCAACAGCACATTTTTTCGGATATTTTTTTCAGATAGATCACTTTGCCTTTCAATTATACAGATCAGTCAAGAGCCATGTATCACACTAATAAGGTCAACGAACACGCAGCCATTGGCTTTGGGCATACGCCTCAAACCACTCATGTTCGGATTCTTGCAGGTTCAGCATTTACTTGTTGGACAAGGTATAACGCCCCGCTGCTGGATTCGAATGACATTCTTGAAGTCACCAAGCCACCAAAGCCAATCAAAAAACCAAAAAACCAAAAAACAAATCGACCGCGATCGACAGAGCAAATTCTGCACTTCAAGGAACGGCCGACAAACATCCCAAAGAATAAGACGAACCGAGGATATGATCGCGGAGGAGGCAGGTCCCACTGCACCCTTACATCACAGAGGATGGAATTTTACGTCTTTCTCCGTTATATCTGCTCCTCACATTATAGTAACAATTTCGTTTCATCGCAGCTTCCATTCCGGACGAAGGGCAACATGGCGATTTTGACATTTTTCAGGACTGCAAGGATTCACTGCTTTCGTCATATCGTATAACGATAATTAGAGGAACAATAGTACTCGTGCAAAGGAGCCAAAACTCTGCTACATTCAAAGAGGCTGAATTCGAGCTGCAGTAAAGAATGTGAGAAATGCATATTTTTCCTCGCCAGATCATCGATGGCTTGTTCTACTGCACAAAACGCCACCAACCAGTGTGTTTAAACCAGAAGAAATACTATCAAGGGGAGCCAATATTTACAACTAGGTTGATTCTTGGAAGTAGCTTAACCTTTTCTTTTGCAAGCCAACTGTACATGTGAGACTTGACAAAGAAATTCAATGCATTTTATTTAACCATCAGAGGTACTTCCCTTCGCTGCTCGTACAACTCGAACCCATCCCAGTCGTCAAGTTTCAATACACCTGTAAATGTCTCTGAGGGAGAAAGGGCCAATCACCATTCAAATATAAGCTTCATGTAATACATGTGTCCAATGATGGCACTGTCTCAAAAGCCATTGCTTGGGATATTCCTCAATTCCACTCACCCCTTCAATTAAAGCAGAGAGAGAGAGAGAGAGAGAGAGAGAGAGAGGTGAAATTACTCACAAGGTTTGGCTTTGTGATTCTCATGCTGGAGGGGCTTCTTCTTCTCTTTCTTGAACACAATCTTGTCCCAGAGTTTCAACCACTGGAGAAGAATCCGATTTGTTCCCTGTGCAAAACACACAATCAAGAACGGAGAATCGAGATAGAACCCCGTTACAGTCACTATTAAACATTTATCATTAATATGGCTGCAGCAATTGCAATGGCAGGCGTCAATGCCCTATGAACTAGCCCAAAGAAGAAAGAAACCCATGACTGCGGCTCAATGGCAATATAAAAAATGCAGACCTGTCACACTGCTTTATTTGATGGAATGTTGTCACTAACATCCATTGCCATCTAAGGCTTTATTTCCCAGTGCAATGGGTAAACTCCCCCACCTTCATCACAGACAAGAGACAATGGAAGTCAAGCCTCTACCTGATAGTTACAAGATGACTGAAACCTCCCCCCATGATGCATCAATGCATTAATGATTGTTCAAGAATAAAAACCTGCTTTCAAGACAGCCATCATCATGTCAAAAGAAAATATAACATGATTTCCTAATAGGCCTACTTAAAAAAGACTTAATATCATGGTTCTTCGCCCTTCATCTACGCGTCACAATCGGCATCGGCACCCGGCCGATAGGTACGATGCCGTATCTGGCCGGAGGTGGTCACTGGTCTAGCCCCATTCATTCGCATAGAAGAGATCTGCATGTGCACCTCATCACTTAGCAGTTCCAGGTAGGTCTGCGGCTGAAAGCGTTCCACCCAGGTCGAG
Organism: Darwinula stevensoni; assembly: GCA_905338385.1. Lineage (NCBI taxonomy): Eukaryota > Metazoa > Arthropoda > Ostracoda > Podocopida > Darwinulidae > Darwinula > Darwinula stevensoni. The sequence goes on from CAJPEV010004786.1 coordinate 4,208, forward strand.
GCGTGAGGTTCCACTTCCTCCGCCTCAGACGGTTCCACGGATTCGCTTCCGGACGCACGAGTCGATCTCTGCAGAGAAATCCACATCAAGAAGGTATATGCAAGTGTTTCCAGCTTTTAAATTCTGAATGTCATTTGATTTCTATGCTTGGGGTGACTTAGTACAAGGGTTGCTATTATGGCTCCAGGTAGTTAATGGTAACCACCAGGGTAACTGACACTGGAGAAAATTTCAATCAGAATCTCGATACCTAGTCCACAAGCAGTCTTTCCCAATAGTCTCCTGCAACAGCAATTCATATTTCCTTTCTGTGAGCCCCCTTCCAGCCAGAATGGAAGGATTCCCTTGGGTGCTGATGACACCAAAGCAAACCCTGCTTGCATGTCATCTGTTGTTTGAAAATGGCTTGCAGGCTGCCATTTGATGCTTCAGATCGAAGAGAAATGGCAAGGAAAGCAGAGTTGAGCTCTGAATTTCACTCAGCACTAAAAAAGTACAGACCCAGCTTGGTACGGCAAGGAGAGCTGCAGCACGTGGACCATCTCTACCACAAATGGTCCATACTGCTGTGAAGACAGTCCCAAAACTACAGTTTGTGGTAGCACTCCAATCACCTCAGAGTCAAAGAAAAAACCTAATGCAGTCATATTTCTGAGTCTTTCCAGCACTCAAGTGCCAAATGGCAACTGAAAGATGACATGCAATCAGAAATGACCTGTTGGCACTAGCTCAGAAAATCCACAAACCCGATCGGCCAAACGCGATCCGCGGGTCTCTAATTAAGCTCTGATGGCGATGGAGTTTGGAATAATCCATTCGCGCAGGCCTCCAGTAGGAACACCAAAAAAAAAAAACTGACAAATTGTTGGCTATAATTGAAGGGCTGAAAGGCAAATTGGTCTATCTGCAAAAAAATATTTACTGAAGCTCCACACGGAATGAGTGAATATTCCAGTGACCGTCATGTTAAAAGCGAGAAAAAGTGGTATGCATCGATAGATCACTTGATCCTTTACTTAATTCCAAGAAACTATTATTTTCTATGAAATGAACAAGGTCCTATGAGCACAAAATCAACAACACATTTTTTCGGAAATTTTTTTTTTCTTCAGATAGATCACTTTGCCTTTCAATTATACAGATCAGTCAAGAGCCAGGTATCACACTACGGTTAACGAACACGCAGCCATTGGCTTTGGGCATACGCCTCAAACCACTTATGTTCGGATTCTTGCAGGTTCAGCATTTACTTGTTGGACAAAGTATAACGCCCCGCTGCTGGATTCGAAGGACATCCTTGAAGCCGCACGCCACCAAGCCACCCAACAAATCGACAGAGCAAATTCTGCATTTCAAGGAACGGACGACAAACATGCCAAAGAATAAGACGAACTGCTGGAATGATCGGGGAGGAGGCAGGTCCCACTGCACCCTTACATCACAGAGGATGGAATTTTACGTCTTTGCCGCTTTGTCTGTTCCTCACATTATAGTAGCAGTTTAGTTTCATCAGTTTCCATTCCGGACGAAGGGCAACATGGCGATTTTGACATTTTTCAGGACTGCAAGGATTCACTGTTTTCGTCATATCGTATAACGATAGAGGAATAATAGTATTCGTGCAAAGGAGCCAAAACTCTGCTACAAAGAGGCTGAATTCCAGCTGCAGTGAAGAATGTGAGAAATGCATATTTTTCCTCGTCAGATCATCGATGGCTTGTTCCACTGCACAAAACAAAACCAGTGTGTTTAAACCAGAAGAAACACTATCAAGGGGAGCCAATATTTACAACTAGGTTGATTCTTGGAAGTAAATTAACTTTTTCTTTTGCAAGCCAACTGTACATGTGCGACTTGACAAAGAAATTCAATGCATTTTATTGAACCATCAGAGGTACTTCCTTCGCTCCTCATACAACTCGAACCCATCCCAGTCGTCAAGTTTCAATCCACCTGTAAACGTCGCTGAGGGAGAAAGGGCCAATCACCATTCAAATATAAGCTTCATGTGATACATGTGTCCAGTGATGGCACTGTCTCAAAAGCCATTGCTTGGTGGGATATTCCCCTATTCCACTCACCCCTTCAAGTAAAGCAGAGAGAGAGAGAGAGGTGAAATTACTCACAAGGTTTGGCTTTGTGATTCTCATGCTGGAGGGGCTTCTTCTTCTCTTTCTTGAACACAATCTTGTCCCAGAGTTTCAACCACTGGAGAAGAATCCGATTTGTTCCCTGTGCAAAACACACAATCAAGAACAGAGAATTGAGATAGAACCCCATTACAGTCACTACTAAACATTTATCATTAATATGGCTGCAGCAATTGCAATGGCAGGTTTGCAAGCTGCAGGTGTCAATGCCCTATGAACTACCCCAAAGAAGAAAGAAACCCATGACTGTGGCTCAATGGCAATATAAAAAATGCAGACCTGTCACACTGCTTTATTTGATGGAATGTTGTCACTAACAACAATTGCCATCAAAGGCTTTATTTCCCAGTGCAATGGGTAAACTCCCCCACCTTCATCACAGACAAGAGACAATGGAAGGCAAGCCTCTACCTGATAGTTACAAGATGACTGAAACCTCCCCCCATGATGCATCAATGTATTAATGATTGTTCAAGAATAAAAACCTGCTTTCAAGACAGCCATCATCATGTCAAAAGAAAGCATAACATGATTTCCTAATAGGCCCACTTAAAAAAGACTTAATATCATGGTTCTTCGCCCTTCATCTACGCGTCACAATCGGCATCGGCACCCGGCCGACAGGTACGATGCCGTATCTGGCCGGAGGTGGTCACTGGTCTAGCCCCATTCATTCACATAGAAGAGATCTGCATGTGCACCTCATCACTTAGCAGTTCCAGGTAGGTCTGCGGCTGAAAGCGTTCCACCCAGGTCGAGGCGTGAGGTTCCGCTTCCTCCGCCTCGGACGGTTCCACGGATTCGCTTCCGGATGCACGAGTCGATCTCTGCAGAGAAATCCACATCAAGAAGGTATATGCAAGTGTTTCCAGCTTTTAAATTCTGAATGTCATTTGATTTCTATGCTTGGGGTGACTTAGTACAAGGGTTGCTATTATGGCTCCAGGTAGTTAATGGTAACCACCAGGGTAACTGACACTGGAGAAAATTTCAATCAGAATCTCAATACCTGGTCCACAAGCAGTCTTTCCAAATAGTCTCCTGCAACAGCAATTCATATTTCCTTTCTGTGAGCCCCCTTCCAGCCAGAATGGAAGGATTCCCTTGGGTGCTGATGACACCAAAGCAAACCCTGCCTACATGTTATCTGTTGTTTGAAAATGGCTTGCAGGCTGCCATTTGATGCTTCAGTTTGAAGAGAAATGGCAAGGAAAGCAGAGTTGAGCTCTGAATTTCACTCAGCACTAAAAAAGTACAGACCCAGCATGGTACGGCAAGGAGAGCTGCAGCACGTGGACCATCTCTACCACAAATGCTCCATACTGCTGTGAAGACAGTCCCAAAACTACAGTTTGTGATAGCACTCCAATCACCTCAGAGTCAAAGAAAAAACCTAATGCAGTCATATTTCTGAGTCTTTCCAGCACTCAAGTGCCAAATGGCAACTGAAAGATGACATGCAATCAGAAATGACCTGTTGGCACTGCTGCTCAAAACCTAGATACTTTGTTCTAACTTCAAGGAGCGAGTTCACACAAAGGAAAAAATAGTGTGCAGTTGTAGGGGACTCAGTGAGAAGGGCATTGTGCACTAGGCATCAAAACATCTGGCTGAACATTTTCTGTGGAACAATTCTTAGAACATTTACAGCATTGACAATTCTGAAAAGTGCATCAGTGACTCTTAAACAAGACAGTACATAATATTTCACACAGAACCAAATTCCCTAAATAGTCAGCATTCCATTGCAAAAGCTCACCATAGACATTAAGAAGGAAAATAAAATTATTGCGCTCGAGCTGAAAAAGAACTAATGCAAATTATGTCAAACACCCTTTTTTTTAATTCTCATCTTAAAAGGATACTTCTAGATTATACTGGGCATACCTCTTGTTCGGCCTGCTGCTGAAGGACAATAAAGGGAGTTCCAAGGAGATTGGTTCGATGCTGTGGCTTCACCTCCACCTAAAAAAAAGTCACTATTTACTCCACATGCTTCAGAGAATGAATGGAGAGAGCCATACCAACTCCATCAGGCCAATTTTTTAAAGCTAATAATGCATGATGTTGTTTACAATTGGAAAATTTATCAGAATTAATGTTTTGCAGTTGGATGCAATAGAGGATGATAAACTGAGCAAAGACTGTTGAACTCCAAAAAAAACAAACCAGTTCATGGGGCTCATCGTTTCTCAGTCGAAGGTAGACCCGAGTCCCATCTGCAGCCGTCACGCTCACAAACGGACACTGAGGCACGTGACGGAAAATCATGGCCTCCCGCTCCTTCCGTACTCCTGGAAGCCTGACGCAAACATTCAAATAAAACATTAAGATTTTACCACTTTTCTTTCCATGATCATACAGCCAAAAAACAGCCAAACTCTCATTGAATATAAATTTTTTTAAATTTTATTTCTTATTATTTAATATTTCCAATCCTGCCAACCCATACACAAATTGTAATGCTTATCTGCTTTCAAAGTCTTTCACACCATTAGGGCCTAAAGAGCACTTGGCTCTCCCACCCATGTTGTTCTAATTTCCAAGGTACCACTTAGCAGATTGCACTCATCACTGCATGATCAAGCAGTCCTGAATCTCTATCAGCCTTGAACTTGGGAAGGAGGGCAGTAGTTTCATGATATACTTACAACTCAAGTATCACCTAGTAGATGTGAGGTCATACAAAGGATGGATGAGATCCAAAACAGGTGGAACATACTTTTAAATATATGAGCTTTTTGAATGTGGACAGCAAGAGATTACTATTTGGTACTCTAAAATTAATGCCACCTTGAGAGGACATCATCTTCACCTTGGGATCTTATGACTTTGACAAGTTATACAATACCAAAGAAAGCAGTTGGCTACAAAGCATTGAGTCAATTACTTTTGATACAATACATTAATGCTCAAATGAACACTCACGACAGATATGAAATTAAATACAGCTATATCTATTCCCAAAGGCCCAAGCCAAGGGTAGCTGATTCAAGTCTGGCAACAAAGGGAAAAAATTGGTGTGCCAACAAATACTGAAAGTGAGCCACAACAAGTAACTGCTTTAACAAATTGTCTGACAATGTTCTATTAACCTTCAATGTAGTCCAATTAATTTTATATTCAAGTGCTTTCCAATAGGAAGAGGAATTTGTAAGAGCACAATGCAACATGGCTGGTGCCAAACAATACTGAAGATTGTCTGTTTATATGCCATAGTATTAACCCATACATCAATAGATAGGGTATGGTCTCCTTTTTCAATGAACTGCCTGCAAAAGTCCTGAGATTGTATCCGTTATGAATCAGAGTTGAATATGAATACCGTGAGGTGAAGAATTCTTGCTTCCCGCCGGCACTCCGCTGGGCACGGATCTTGGCAATCACCTCTGCATACTCATCTTCCACTTGGTCACTCTGTGCCTTTTCACACCCCATTTTAGGCCTCTTAGCAGGCTGTGAAACACCTGGCAGAGGATTGAAAGATTCACAACATGAAAATGCAAACAAAATGCGAGAAAAAAGGCAGGAGAAAACTGATCCAACATGAGCAAGACCTCAAGGGGCACAAGAGCAAAGGCACACCTCCAAGAAATGTATGAATGAGGAGAATAAATAAATAAAAACATATATTTAAAAAAATTTGGATGCTATGAGCATCACAACAATGTAAGGTTCTTCCTAAACATGAATGGTATAAGACATGCTTGAAACTTCATGGTATTAAGTTTCATAATAATGACCCATAGGATTATGTTTGGCTGAATCCTAGCAATTTGGTCACATAAAAGCTTTGAGACACCAAATATAACCAAGTGTGAGCCAAAATATTCAATCCTGCAAGAAAGTGTTAAAGTCTCACTGAAATCCAAGTCGGAAAGATGCAGGACATCTTGGAAATCCCTCTTTCGAGGTCCAGTCAACTGCTCCAGGGGAAAGGAGTCAAATACTTGGCTCTCCTCCACATTCTCAGAATTTGGCCCATTCCTCCTATCAGCATCCTTCCTTCCATCATCACCCAGCAGACTTGCAAGAGGGACAGAGTCAGATGGTTCTGCAGCTGCAAAAAATATTAACTATAAGTGAACTTACTCAAAGGTGAACATGAGATTTTATTTTCTTCTCATTTCATTTGCACTTGGATGAAACATTTGTACATGCATATGCTGTAGGCTAATGGAGGAAAATGCTACTTCCAAGGAGGGAAGTGCTCCAAGCATTACCTCATGGATATTGGGTAAAATGGCAAAACTTAAAAAAAGAAAACAAATATTAAGTTTAATTTGCACAAGAAATCCCATTCTAGTTCTCCTCTTCTTAATGACTTCAGAAAAAAGCTGCCTTAAGGGTGAAGCAATACATCCAAAGATGAGTTTACTATCAGGAACTAACCTTGAGCAACAAAGTACATCTAAACCAATCCAACAAAACTGCACACCAACCTTTGGTCTGGGTTAAAGTTGCTTCTTGTTGATGGTAGGCATCCCACTGGGTTGGAGGTTCTGGCCCGGCATACATCTCTGCCTCCATCTCCAGCTCCGCATCCAAGTCTGGCTCCTCGTTCCATCCATTGTTCATCATTGTAAGAGGAGACTTTTACCTGAACTTTTAGAAAAGAATTGATTGAATCATCTGTTTCATGCCTCTCAGGTCATTCTTAACAGAGTTCAGAATAAGTTCCTCTGAACAATGGAGATAAAAGGGTAAGACTTCTTCAAGTGCAGACCAATATCACAGCATTTTCCTAGCTTTGAGTTTTTCATCATTCCATTTCCTATCTAAGGGACAAACCCCAGCCCAACCCAAATCTACGCCCAGATAAATGAGCTGCTCTGAGCATGCAACTACTTGCAACAAACTTCCTGGTTTTTATCTAGCCAAAATGTTTTACATTAATCTCTACCTTTCCATTCGAAGACTCAGCAGCAACTTTTGGTAGGTTTTCGCACGCTAGGAAAGATGCACTCCCATTAGCATCGAAAACGAAGGGGCAAGGCATAAAAATGTCTCCAATTCATGATGATCTATATAATTCAAAAAGGATCATCACTTGTGTATAGAAGAAGGAAAAAGCCAGAGTCTTGCAGATAGAATCATCAAAGTTATTTAGTAACAGAGAAGCAACTTGAAAAGCTTCATGGATTTTGTGATGTTCTAGTAGTTCTAGCAACTTTGGAATCTTCTGACAAACATATTTCTCCATAACATGAATTCAGCACTAGAAAGAACCCAAGGTATTTATAGTTATGTAAAAAAAAAAAAAACCTTATTGAACCATGACAGAAGCCAGAAAGAAGCTCAAATGCAGGCTTTCTCATCCAAGATTTCACTGGTCCAAGGGACTCATGATTGTCAAATACAGCTTCAAATGGACTGCTTTTGGCAATGAGTCCAGAGTGCTCACAATTGATCACTCCCAGCGTTCACTTTTGAAGAAAATTACCATTACCATGAGGATATAAAATTGCATTCAGAAAATTTTTTCATATGAAATGAAAATTTAGTGCAAGACTCATCAGGATTTTATTGTCAAAAATAGAAAAAGAATCACCAAAATATAGTTCATATCACTCAACCTCTTACATCATTATGACAGTTCAAATAACCACCATAACTACTAATTGCAACAACTGACACCACCTGAAACAAGATCTGAAGCAGTGAATAGTGAGTCGTCAACTACATGCATAAACTTAGCAAAATATCACAATACATTCCATGGAAGAGGATAAGTACAACATTCACTGAGGAAACCCATACAAGTAGTCAGGCAGGAAATAGGTGAGACCATAACCTTCATCCTCCGGCTTCATCCTCCTCAGATTGGAGGAAAGAAATAACCGGCAAACAATAAGGAAGCAGATTCTGGTGTGACCTGTCTGGATCCCCTTTCTGCTTCCTAAAAGATGAGAAATGCAAGCAATCTGTTAGTGAGGAATCATAGCCAAAGATGAGTTACGAGTCTCAAGTCCTGCTTGCTGTTGTGGATGATAAAGCAGCAGGACCCAAAACCACCAATGCATCACCCACTCATCACACCACTATAACCCACCTCAAATGTTACCGTAGTTCACATTTCCCTATCAAGTACTTTTATGAATTTGTCCAAGAATCACCCTGTCCTCCTGCAGGCTATGCAGATGATGCAATCTGATAAGGAGAGGAACAGCTGTAGGATATATCTTCCCTCCTTTGTTTCCAAATTCACATATTAGGCCGCCTTTCCACAGGAAACCATAAAATCATAGAAATAATGCATTCCTGTCTCTATTATTTGTATAAAAAATATGTATGATATTACTTCTTTTAAACAAGCTAATAGATAACTTGCTTGAAGGAAATCTACGTCCCATACTTTGTTTCGTAACTTTCTCTCACTGCATTTCCAATCATGCACCTATTTGAAGATTCACCTCATTTTTTCATTATAGATGGAACCTTGCAATTTAACATAGGATATCTTCCTCTTCAGTTGATATCTATGAGACATTCCATGTATTTCATAACTACCCCAGAAACCTTTTCCAAATTTCCGCAGGAAAAAAACAACACCATTGAAATGACTATGCATAAACAGAAAAGAAAGAAAGGATTCAAATTCTCCTGTTAATTTTAACACATTCTCTCCCTGTGTCTCATTCACTAGCCCACAACTGAATCATGACCATTTTCACAAGAAAACATGGTTTTATAATAATAATAATAATAATAAAATATCTCATGAACTACTTGTGATACATACACATTATAACACCAAAAATTCTGTTTTCAAGTCAATGTTCACATCACAATCACTATTAGCAATAATTTCTTTGATTTTACAGTCCTTGTGTGTTTTCCTTCATCTAGAAACAGCCATCTTTGGATAACACTATGAATGTAAATATACGCAGAAAAATCCATTCTGAAAAAAAAAATTATTTCAGAGGGTATTATGCCATCTATTGGCAGAACAGTATAACTAAGATTACTATTAATTTTTACAGAGTGAACAAAGAGAATTGGCACAACAAACTTCATTAATAATTTTTTTTTTAACTTTTAAGTATAACATGCATCAAAACATGTTAGTTTTCTGGGGAGTCACGAAAGATGTGAAAGAAAACAGCTCTGCGGGAGGGAATGTGTAAAATAACATAAACATCTCTAAGCATATAATAGAAGCAATATAAAGCTCACACTACTGTAGAATTTAAAAATGCAATATGCTAGTTAAATTTGCTCCTTGAATTGTTTCACAGATGCTTTAAATATATTCCTGATTAAGGAGGAATGTGTCACTCACATGAGTTGTTAGTATGAAGTTTATAAGCAATATCGTACTTGGATTTTCCCCAGCTTTTGATCCCAAGTGAGTAATAAGAAAACAGGCATGTCTCAAACAAGTCAAAAACTTTATGTTCATACAAACAAACCCTATTCTTTTTTATAAAATAATTTTTAACAGCATGAATATGATCTCAGTACCAGCATCAATAACAGTTACAGGTGACCAATGTGGAAAAAGACAACTAAGTCTATCTTGTATAAATAAGCCATACATGGTCATCCCATTGTAGATCACATAAGCCAGAGCCAAATATTACTGAAAACTGAAAATTTACCTTTAAAAAATCAAATTGAGGCTTGAAGAATATCAAATTGTTCAATTTAAAATTGAAAATTTTCCATTAAAAATTCAGTCCAACATAACTCACTCTCAAAAAAGCAAAGAGCCAAGGGCTTAACTTTAGAATACGTTCCCACACCCTTGGGAGCAAATAAGTATTAGTATCATATGTATATCTATATGGATATATTGGGAATATATTTCTCTTGACAGCGCATGGATGGTGTTTCGCCCAGGAAACGCTAGAAACTTGTCACATATATTGGGCCTTGGCAACCCCGAGCGGCCATGTTACACGCTCCGCCCATGCCCCTGCGTCTGCTAGCACATTTCATGGCCTTCCTGGGCATGCGCACTCTACTCGGGTCGAGGTCGGTCCTCCTGCGGACTGACCCGACTCTCATGGCACGTTTTACAAACTACATGCATAAACTTAGCAAAATATCACAATACATTCCATGGAAGAGGATAAGTACAACATTCACTGAGGAAACCCATACAAGTAGTCAGGCAGGAAATAGGTGAGACCATAACCTTCATCCTCGGGCTTCATCCTCCTCAGATTGGAGGAAAGAAATAACCGGCAAACAATACGGAAGCATATTCTGGTGTGAGCTGTCTGGATCCCCTTTCTGCTTCCTAAAAGATGAGAAATGCAAGCAATCTGTTAGTGAGGAATCACAGCCAAAGATGAGTTACGAGTCTCAAGTCCTGCTTGCTGTTGTGGATGATAAAGCAGCAGGACCCAAAACCACCAATGCAACACCCACTCATCACACCACTATAACCCACCTCAAATGTTACCGTAGTTCACATTTCCCTATCAAGTACTTTTATGAATTTGTCCAAGAATCACCCTGTCCTCCTGCAGGCTATGCAATGATGCAATCTGATAAGGAGAGGAACAGCTGTAGGATATATCTTCCCTCCTTTGTTTCCTAATTCACATATTAGGCCTCCTTTCCACAGGAAACCATAAAATCATAGAAATAATGCATTCATGTCTCTATTATTTGTATAAAAAATATGTATGATATTACTCCTTTTAAACAGGTTAATAGATAACTTGCTTGAAGGAAATCCATGTCCCATACTTTGTTTCGTAACTTTCTCTCACTGCATTTCCAATCATGCACCTATTTGAAGATTCACCTCTCATTTTTTCATTATAGATGGAACCTTGCAATTTAACACAGGATATCTTCCTCTTCAGTTGATATCTATGAGACATTCCATGTATTTCATAACTACCCCAGAAACCTTTTCCAAATTACCGCAGGAAAAAAACACCATTGAAATGACTATCCATAAATAGGAAAGAAAGAAAGGATTCAAACTCTCCTGTTAATTTTAACACATTTTCTCCCTGTGTCTCATTCACTAGCCCACAACTGAATCATGACCATTTTCACAAGAAAACATGGTTTTATAATAATAATAATAAAATATCTCATGAACTACTTGTGATACATACACATTATAACACCAAAAATTCTGTTTTCAAGTCAATATTCACATCACAATCACTATTAGCAATAATTTCTTTGATTTTACAGTCCTTGTGTGTTTTCCTTCATCTAGAAACAGTCATCTTTGGATAACACTATGAATGTAAATATAAGCAGAAAAATCCATTCTGAAAAAAAAATTATTTCAGAGGGTATTATGCCATCTATTGGCAGAACAGTATAACTAAGATGACTATTAATCTTTGCAGAGTGAACAAAGAGAATTGGCACAACAAACTTCATTAATTTTTTTTTTAACTTTTAAGTATAACATGCATCAAAACATATTAGTTTTCTGGGGAGTCACGAAAGATGTGAAAGAAAACAGCTCTGCGGGAGGGAATGTGTAAAATAACATAAACATCTCTAAGCATATAATAGAAGCAATATAAAGCTCACACTACTGAAGTTAATGTAGAATTTAAAAATGTAATATGCTAGTTAAATTTGCTCCTTGAATTGTTTCACAGATGCTTTAAATATATTCCTGATTAAGGAGGAATGTGTCACTCACATTTGAGCAGTTAGTATGAAGTTTATAAGCAATATCATACTTGGATTTTCCCCAGCTTTTGATCCCAAGTGAGTAATAAGAAAACAGGCATGTCTCAAACAAGTCAAAAACTGTTTTATGTTCATACAAACAAACCCTATTATTTTTTATAAAATAATTTTTAACAGCATGAATATGATCTCAGTACCAGCATCAATAACAGTTACAGGTGACCAATGTGGAAAAAGACAACTAAGTCTAGCTTGTATAAATAAGCCATACATGGTCATCCCATTGTAGATCACATAAGCCAGAGTCCAAATATTACTGAAAACTGAAAATTTACCTTTAAAAAATCAAATTGAGGCTTGAAGAATATAAAATTGTTCAATTTAAAATTTAAAATTTTCCATTAAAAATTCAGTCCAACATAACTCACTCTCAAAAAAGCAAAGAGCCAAGGGCTTAACTTTAGAATATGTTCCCACGCCCTTGGGAGCAAATAAGTATTAGTATCATACTTATATCTATATGGATATATTGGGAATATATTTCTCTTGACGGCGCATGGACGGTGTTTCGCCCAGGAAACGCTAGAAACTCGTCACATATTTTGGGCCTTGGCAACCCCGAGTGGCCATGTTACACGCTCCGCCCATGTCCCTGCGTCTGCTAGCACATTTCATGGCCTTCCTGACTGAGTCTCTAGCTCCAAAGTGATTATGAAATTATTGATATTTTCAAGACCACTTGAGATTGATGTATAATGTTTCTCTGAGGCTGTTGGTGCTTGAGAAATAGGAGCGCTTCGCTTGATTAGCATTGTCCAGCGTGAGAATACAGGCATCAATGGTTTTTACTGTTCCAACGAAAATGGGCGTTCTCGGCCTCCATTCGACATGGCTGCCCCCATTTTCCGTATTTTCCATAGAGAATAATGTAAAACCATGGAATGCCACAAAATGTGCTAATCAAGTGATGCGCTTATCTTTCTTGAGCACCAATCGTTACAGAAGGAAATTATGCATCAGTCTCAGGTGGTCTTGAAAAAATCTGGGGTGGGAATGGATTCTAAACGTGTTCCGAGCCAAGAATGAGGCAAGGAAAACCAATAGAGGTGAACTACATAAAAAAAACGGTATCTGACCAATAACTTTTTTAAGACATCATACACCAATATTATTCACAATGATAATCACCACTAGCTAATATGAAAGACATCGACCAGAAATGCACCAGGTTATAAAAAGTGAAAATGAGAAAGGGATCAAGGAGAACATCGGGCTGGACACCAGAACTAGAACTGAATGCAATGGAAAGAAGATATCACCATGCACTAAAAAGCATGGGCTCATAACTACCATGTAGGGATCCTTGAACTTGATGATGTGGATGTTCTCATGAACCCCCTGAAACACCTTGTTGTAGCTACCAAAGGTCTAGGTCAGGTAAAGGAGTGGGTATAATCATGCCCAGTCATCTTCGTTCATCTTGGAACTCCTCCAGGTAATGCTGGGGTCATGATGCCTCTGAGACCACAAACACACCATGGAACAAGATCCAAAGCCTCCATCTCAAACTTCTCTGCACTTCCTGTCAATGCAAAATTCATTTCATTTCCTTTTCCACTCTTGTTTCTGTAAAACAATTTAAATACATCAATACAGTACATCAAAAGCTGCAGTTCACTGCTGCCTTTCCCTTTTTTCTCATTCAGATCTGTGTTGTTTCTAACTCAGGGATGCTTTCAGCATAGTATAACCTGTGATTTCAAGAAAGACACTGTCCAAACATTCTTTATACAGTGAGCTATTTTGGCATTGAGTTATTTGAAACAGTTACTCAAAGTCTAAATCCAGTGGGAGCTGTTGCAGCTAACCAAATATTACTGATTTTCACCAAAATAAACTGATTTTAAAATAGATTTAAATAATCATGTCATTTCCATATTAAGAATTCCAAAAATTCACGCCTCATACGAGAAAAGTATGAAGACTCTCACAGATCCAAGTTAGAGATGTACCAGTCCTCCAGATTCCACTTCTGGACACATGTTGCATTCATGTTAATTATAGTATAAAGGCCTTCAACTCAGGTTTATACTTCACCTACATCTAGAAATTCACCTGAAAGAAAATAAGAGATGTAGAAGAGGAGGGAAAGACATGCAGCATTTCTCACACCACTCTATATATATAATACCATCCTTAGGTCAAATTCACAACCCACTTTCCTATCCTTCCTATACTCTTAATACTACTTTAGCAGTGATTATACATTTCTCACTAACTTTCATAAGCAAACATCTGAATATTAACAGAAAAGATTGAAGGCTCTTTCATGAATGGTTATTTATATTGTAACTTAACAACTAGTACTAATATGAGTTGTGAATAAAGTTGCAATGCCTATTAGTGTTGAACCTTTCCCAAGAGCTATTGCAACTGGTGACCATCAGAATAATCACGGAAAGATGTTTTACCACACCAATGAAATCATTTGTCATTAAATTTCAAAATTTGAGACTAACAGAGATAGGAACTTCATAAAAACCTGTTGCAAATGTGTCAGAAAATGACAGTTACTAGGCCTACCTTAAGACCAAGAACCTCCACTCCAGGTTTGGGAAGGGGCCCTGAGCCCCAAGGTCAAGCACTGACATGATAGGTCTACCCATCCAAATACAAATTCTATTCTTGCCAGAAGCATGAAACTACCGTCACGTTAGGCCTAACGTTGCACCTTGAGTTTGAGTGCAAGCACAACCGGACGTGGATAGATACGACAGAACTGACACGGAAAGGGGCGAGTGGTAACACATCGAACCACACCGACATCCTCCACACAACAATAGGCCTAAGTTCGATCTTCGACTAAGGATCCTGCAGTTTAGTGCCAAAGGCCGACTTGAGCCTGTTATTTATAAGGCAGGAATCCTGAGCCCGCCATTCCTGCCTCGGCGCTCCGAAAGCACCGCTGACCAGTGCAGTGACGTTCTCAAGAAGTCTGTCAAAAGCTCTGTCGATCGGCCACCACAAGCAGCCATTTCAGTCAATTCATTCCTTAAACTTGGGATTAATAAATTACATTACTAGCAAATGGAAGATTCGGATCTAGCACGAATACATCATCATTCACAACAAGGTGAAATCAAACGTTATATCTGGCAAACTGCCGTGCTGGAGCACTGATACAGGATTCAGGATAGTTAGCGATATCAAGAGGCGATTTCGCCAAATTCGATATCACGTGTCGAGGTCGAGCGTTCCTTAATTTTAGGGTAGGCCT
>CAJPEV010004787.1:0-19250 GCA_905338385.1 Darwinula stevensoni
TTGGGTTTTGAGTGTTTCGTGAAGGAAAAAGAGACGTGCGATCGTGGTGTCGAAAAATACGTGAAAAATAGCAAAAGCCTCATTTTAGAATCATCAACACCAAGTGGTAAGACTTTTGCTATATATATATATATTTTAAAGTCAGGAGGTAACCTTATCAACTCAGTAGATCGAAAAGCATATTACCAGAGCATGCCTAAAAGTGGAAAGCCTGAAAGATTCGAAAGGTGCCATATCGTGCCAGGGTTGCCGGATGTGCCGCTCTTGAGAATTCCCTTCGATGGACTTTCTGGTTGGTTTCAGTGGCGACGATTCCGTTCAAAACCGTTTTTTTTCGTCATTCCGCGATGAATTTCATCGCGAGAAAGGTTCGCGGAAGGAGAACGAAGAAAGAGAATACAATAATATGAAGAAAAAAATCTTACCGTGGTGTGAAGGAAAAAAAAACTTAAGCGAATCGACAGCCTAAGACGCAGAACTTCATTCCCGGTCCAAATAAAAAAAATTAAGGTCTGGAAGGGACCCACATCCGGCATTGCAGTTTTCGGATTTCCGTCGCGTCCGTCTTGGATTCTTGTCGCGTTCATCTCGGATTCCTCGGCGATGATGAGAACGGGATTTCGTGCCATATCGTCGATGAAATGAAGGCAGGAGGGAGGCTCATTTCGGAGATCGAGGGCTGCGGAGGAGACATCGCGTGATCCGCTTCATTTCAAAGTCAAAACTAACTCTATTCGAGGGGGAGGGGCGGGGGGGTGAGGGGGACGACGACTGGGTCAATAGGGTGTGCGAGCGCGTCTTCAATTGTCTTCTTCAATTCCCGTCTTAAATTGTCTTAAATACTAGTAGTAATTCTTGAATTCCTGTCTTTGAAAGGACCATGCAAGTGGGCATGAGTCGACGGTTCGGGTTTCCATGCACGTTTTCGTGAAAGTGTCGAACGGGGTCCGTTTTTCCCTTTCGGTGCGTTTCACGTCCGGATTTCATTGCTCTTCTTCCTGCAGGGACGAAGATGAGGCGCACCCCCACTCATGTCTTCATCGTTGCCGTGTCCATCGCCGTGCTCATCGCCCCGACCTCGCCCACGGCCAATTCCACGGTGAGTTCCCATAATGCACTTATTAAATGTGTTCCGCTATTTAAATTGTTTGGTACATTAAGTTTTGTAATTTAAATTTGTGTCGTTTAAATTGTTTTTTAAAATATATATTTTAAAAATAAGTACCTATTTTCGTTGCATACCGCTCACTCACGGTATTAACAGCGCCGCAGGCCGACAAGAAAAGTGTCGACAGAAATTAGACGAAACCCAGAAAGCAGGTGACTTCGAGGGACTTCGTCATCATCATCATGACCATAAAATCGGGCGTCGATCGCCTCTCGGCCTATTGTGCACCTCGGGAATCGGCGATATGATTTATTGCATTAATTTATTTTATGGATTATGAATTTCTTTCACGGCGCTCAGCGGGATATCTTTGTCCTGACGAAAAACGAAACCGAAACGACGGCCCAAGGGTCCAAGCGCCATTTCCTAGTGCCATTTCCAAAGTGCCATTTCCACGATACCTCTCAGTTTGCAGACTGGTTTGCGTCGTGCTGGGTTCGTTTTCAGAGTCCAGTCTATTTGGTCTGTTGGGAAAAATAAATAAATTAGGTATAAATAAATGCATAAGGCATGCGGGCTTCTAACCTTTTTTCTTTATATTTATTTTAATTACATACATACATATTTGAAACCTCCAAGCACGATCGCATTTCGCGGCCGCTATTCTTCCGGTAATTGAAGTGCTGAAAGGAAAATTGGCCCGTATGCAAAGGAAAAGTTAGAGAAAAGGAAAATTAGTCTCTATGCAAAAAAAAGGGGGAAATTGTGCCAATTTGCATGGACCCCTTTTCCTTTCAACTGGGATTTCTTTTCGTCGGTCTGTCGACTCATACCGCTTTTCCTTTCGGTCCTTCGAATTACCTGTTTCGTATGCCGAGCCATTCGCGGCGGAAGCGGTGAAAGTCCTCTCCGCATGCGGGCGCCCTCATGGGGTGTCGGCGTCCTAGCGGGGATGCCCTCGCGGGGACGCCCTCGCGGGGACACCCTCGCGGGGACGCCCGAGCTACAAATTATATGGATCGCTCGTGACGTAATCGGGTCACGGGTGATTGGACGCGATCACGAATTAGAATTTGAACGGAGGGCGCATTTACCTCTAAAATTCGAAGATTAAATGGAACTGCCAGTTTCTCTTGCCGCACGCCGACCCGTGATTGACACGGAACGCATTCCGGCACACGCCTCTTTCCCGAGACCATAAAATCCCGGTCGATGCAGCCGAAACTCGACGAGCCGTTTAACGAACGAGCAAGCCTCCCTCGTGGGAGGTAACATCTTTGCCACGAAATGTAATGGGACGAGTGCTCATCTGTTAGATGAGATGAGGGCTCATCGATCCAGGTGCCGTCAGGGCAAGAAATTCCCTGCTTAGAATTTTTCTTTGCCTCGACCGCTGATCGCAGCCTCTTAATTCCGTCGAATGTGCGAAGAGAACAAGTGTGTAACATCGAGGTTCATCCTCATCTTGAGGTTCATCCTCATCTCGAGGTTCATCCTCGTGCCGCATGCAAAGAAAGAACGAATGCAGTGCAGCTCGAGCTGCAGGGAAGGTTCGCCAACTTGGCCCAAGATTTAAACTTCGATGGAGCTTTTCTCCCCGATTGACGGCCGAAAATCTGCGATTTCAAAATTGCACGCGCTGTTTTAACCTCGGGGAACGTAACCGGTAACTCGAGTTTTTTGACCGGAGCAACCATTCCGGTCAAAAAAGGAGCCGAAATTCCATTTATTTTCTTCACAAAATGGCAAATAATATTTTACGTACGGTTTTCGGCTCGACTCTGAGAACGTCTCCTAGACTTCAATGCAAAAAATTATTTCAGCGACTTTTTTCAAAAAATTTAAGCAAATCCTTGCCTTCAAAGTTTCGCACCGGACAACGGCGAGAAAGTAGGCTCTCCGGGCGTTTCTGCGAAATTACTTCCGACTGCAAATCATCGCCACCCACTTGGAGATGCCAAGAAGTCAGCGGGTCAAAACCGGGCAGCGGCACGCACTGACAAAGAAATTAAATAAAATAAGTGCCGAGACGAATAAACCGCTGGAATCATTAGCATTACGGCCCCGCAGCCGCCATGCGTGAGGATCCGTTGTGAGGATCCATCATCAGCGGTACTCTCTTGCACGCATTGCGCGCGATTACGGGCCGCCGAGGGCGACCCCCGGGTGGCTCCATGGGTCGAATCTCTCTCGTTCTCACGCCATACTCCTAGACGTTCGACGCCGAGTCCTTGCCTAATGAACTCATCGATCATCATCGCCGTACTGCAATGGCAGGAAATAAATGCCCGAGTAGCACAAGAACGTTCAGGAGGACCTTCAACCCCGGCTCAAATATGTTCTTCGACGTTCAAGGTTCAGGGATGAGCAGCTTTTGACACAGTCGATGGAGTTGCCAGAAAACACTGGCCCGGAGGATGGAGGGAATATGGTTCAATTTTCGAGTTGACTTCATGCGAACCTAATCTGCATATCGCTCCTCTAAAAGAGGGAAGAACGGCTAAATTCTTCTAAGGAGATAGAGAATTTCCATTATCTAACTCTTTCTCCACATGTATCTCCGGTGCAGAGGAGGGACTGCTCGTCTGATAGGGTAGTGTGGGGCTAATCGGTCACGATTTTTCGTTTTTCTTACTCCACAACCAATTATAATTATAAGAAATAATAACACAGAAAAACATCTGGAACCTCAAACGGCCATGTCATTCAACTACTTATTCAGCCCAAAACGAAATCTGGAATATTGAAATATTAACCTAGAGAATTAAGAAATTAACACGTGGTCGGCGTGGCCGATTAGCTCCAGGGGGTGGGGCTATTCGGTCACCTGTATTCCGTGTCAGTGTTTGCTTTAGGTTTAGCTTAGCACTTGGGGCGAATGCAATCCCTTTAACGCTGGGGGAAATTCAATTTACGTCCTGGATGAACGTTCAGGGAACGCATAATTTTAACTGCATTTGAACGCTCTAAATTTCGGACATTTAAATAGTCGATAGAACGTTTCAAAAGACGTTCAATGCACGTTGGCAGTAGCTTAAATGGGACGTTCGTTGAACGTTCATTAAACGTTCCGGTGCTACTTGGGTGGAATCTCGGCTCCTTTTTTGACCGGAATGGTTGCTCCGGTCAAAAAACCCGAGTTACCGGTTACGTTCCCCGAGGTTAAAACAGCGCGTGCAATTTTGAAATCGCAGATTTTCGGCCGTCAATCGGGGAGAAAAGCTCCATCGAAGTTTAAATCTTGGGCCAAGTTGGCGAACCTTCCCTGCAGCTCGAGCTGCACTGCATTCGTTCTTTCTTTGCATGCGGCACGAGGATAAACCTCAAGATGAGGATGAACCTCGATGTTACACACTTGTTCTCTTCGCACATTCGACGGAATTAAGAGGCTGCGATCAGCGGTCGAGGCAAAAAAATATTGGCCGTGATGGACGTCCGGTTGGAAGCTAATTTATGCGGCGAAAACGAATAATGAGATTTTATGCCCGGAAAGATTGAAAGAAAAAGAACTAAAAAGAAAGTGGGACGACACAAAAATATCAGATCTGGCCTACTCTTTGCTTTCTTCATCGATATGTATAACGGGGTAATTGACAGATTCCGAGCGAATTAGGGGGCTGCAGCCTGGTAAATACAAGCTCCTCGTCTCAACCCGTCAGAAAGAGTACGATGGCGTGTCGAAATCTCCTAATGAAAAATGCCTGCATTTTTAAATCTCCCGGTATTTCCTCCGGAATAAAATTTATTCCAAATATTTAAATATTATATATTTACTATACTTATTTCAGGAAGTAGACGGCGAGAGACGGGAATCCCCTTTCGAGAAACTCGTGTACGGGAAACTGAAGAAATGGTTCAAGGACTGGGGGTTCTCCAAGAAGTACTTCAAGGACTACGACTACACGGCGGACGGGGGCGACGACGACGACGTGCAGGCGACCGTGACCTTGATCAAAGGACCCAACAAGGACAAGGACGCCCTGGTGAATTCCCAACTCACGAAATGGGGCCTGAAATTCGCGAATGGCGACGACCCGATCGCGGGCAAACCGCCCGGTTACCTGAAATTCCTCGCTCCTTACCTGAAGGACCTCGACCTCGACCCCGACCAGACCGTGACCATCACCTTCGTCTTCCCCCGATACCTGCTTGGGCTCCTCTGGTTGCTCAGATTGCTCGGCCTGCCCTTTGCTGGGATCCTTAGCCCCTTGAGTGCGATCCTTATACCCTTGGCTGTGGCGGGGATCACCCTCGGGATCCGTGAGTTAACCCCCCCCCTCCCCTCCCCTCCCCTCTTAAAAAATCACTTGAACACGATCGACCGTCTCAATTTTTTTTTCAACACTCTTTCTGTGCGAACTGTTCGGGGCATCTGGAATTTATTTTCTCATCATTACCTGAGAATATTTTTTTCCTATTCTAGCGTCGGCCCGAACGTGCACGATTACGCGGCCCTTCGATCGTGTTCAAACGTGCCTTCGCACTCTGACCTTGTAACCTTTTCCTCTCGCTCTGGCCTTGAAACCTTTTCTCGTTGCACGTCTTCTCCGATTCTCCTCCCGTCGAACGAAAGCGCGGAAGCAGTTCGTCAGGCGACACGAGGCGAAACGCGTCGTCGGTCGGGGATTTAAACGGTAATCGAAACGGATGCGACCGTCGATTTCGACCCATCCCGGGGGCCTCAATTTCGATCCATTCCAGGATTCTTAAATTCCGATCCATCCAAGTGGCTTCTCCCTTTCACGCCTCGTTAAGAGCAACGGGATTGGAACTTGGAAGTGGAATTGAGTTTGGAATTTCTCTTTGGCGAGAATTCCAACAAAACTTTTTCAAATCCAGTTTTAACTTAATTTATTTTTATGAATTTATTTTATTTATTAGTATTATTTTATTTATTATTTATTATTATTATTTTTTTTTTTTACACCAGCGGAATCATCGGAATTTGGCAAAATGGTTATTTCCGTTTCAAAGTTTCTCGCGATTCCCCGAGGCAACACGCAAAGCGACAACTCCGGGTCGCCAAGCCAGGAATCCAGAAAGCCAGGAAGCCAGAAAGACAAAAAGACGTCCTGATCCCTCTCTCGCCGCATCCATCACAAGCGAGCTCGTTAGCGCTGATGGCCCCTGTAATGCCCCTGTAATGCCCGCGTAATGTCCCTTTCGTGAGCCACCATCCCCTTTTCGAAAAAAAAAAGCACAAAAAGGGGTCGCGGCAAACACGTTCATCTCGCTCCCGTCGAGGCGCCTGCCGTGACATACGAGTATAAAAAAAAAAGTGAAAGAAAGTGGGAGTCTCTGGTTGGGAATGCGAGATAATAGCTGACTGACGAAGCAAAAAGACTTTCTCGAAGGAAGAAATTGCACATGAGACGAAACCGACCGGGTCGAAGGACCTTTCGCGGAATCTCTTCGATTTCACGAATATGTTTTCATTTAAATTTATTATTAATATACATTTCTTTCTTCGTCCGTTTGCCGAAAATTTCGCGCCGCGATCGCAGCGAGTTCCACGTCGTCAGAAAGCACGACGGCTCCTCCGCTTCGGCATGCAAAGTACCACGGCTCCTCCGCTCCGGCATGCTAAGCATGACGGCTCTCGCTGGAGTTCCGACAGGGTCATCGAGCGAAGTCGGAAATCAATCATCGTCATTCATGATACTAATGACCGAATCATTCGAACTTCATTTGCGAGTCACATGACCGATGGATGAAAGACGGATGATCCCAGATGATCCCTGTTTCCAACCAACGACGCTCGCGAACGGGATTCGTTCCAAGCTTTTTTCTTCCCGTTTCCGCCTCGTAAACTGGCAAATTTCCACGCTTAGCAAAATTGCGAGAAATAAGATTTCCTCCGGTTCTTTTAATTTTCGAATATCGGATGGAAGGATCCATTTACGAAATGCATTTCGCAGTTTCTCTGAGAGGGAGTATTTCGATCGGAGCTTAGACTTTTTCTCTTCGATTATGGAATGTTGATTTATTTCAGTATCGGTATTGGTATTGGGATTGTTGAGCCCTCGTTCAGACCGGATTCAGATTTCTGCAAGTCACGGTCGATTCGGCTCTCAAAGGAAAACGGCTGAAAGAGACTGCTGCTTTGCAGTTTTTCTCGATATCTCGCACAGATGCAAGTTCGCGTCGCGGTTCGCGACGACCCGCACCGAAACGCTTCACCCCCTCCTAACATCTCCCTCGCTATTTGGATTTTTTGGGATTTCGCGAATCCCCTCGTCGGTCCCTGGGTCCCTGGGTTCCCCTCTCGTGGACGTGGGTTGAGTTTCTGCGTAATTTGTGCACAGGCGAAGAAGAAAAAGTCGCTGGAGAAGCTGGTCGTCGAGCCGAGGAGGATTTACGGCACTCAAGGATTGTTAGCGATTCCGCCATACGTTATTCACCTTCCGGGTTTCTTCAATCCGGAGTCCCTTTACAATTTACTCAACCCGATTACTTGGGGCGGCCTTACGCCCAATCTGCTCGGCATGATCCGTGAGTTTTTTTTTGTCGGCAATTTCTATGGATGCGTTCGAGTCGTATCACGACGGACGAGCGATCGACAACTGTTAAACTGTTGAAGGCGCACGAGCGAGATGCCGGAAATGTCGATTCACAGCTGAGGGGAAAAAAAGGGAACCGGTATTTGCGAGCAGCCCGCGGGCATGAGCGTGAAGAGAACGGGGCAGCAAAAAATTTATGAATGAACGAGCTGCTGACGGTCGGAACGAATGCGAGCTCAACAAACAATCCCCGTTGAATAATACGAACATTGGCCTGAATCGCGCTCCTAAACTTCCCGGCATTGTGTACTGGATTAGAAAATAAAAATAAAAAAGGCAGAGAGAGCGGCCGCACGTCCACGTTCACCGATTCAACGAGAATCCTGGGGTCAGGGGAGCGAGGGGGGGGAGGAGGGGGAGGGGGCAGAGCCCATGTGAAAGTCCTTCGCCACTCCAATCTTTTATGGTCATTCTTTGAGAAAAGAAAAACAAGGATCCATTGAATTCAATTGAATTCCAGGAGTTAGAGGCGAAAGACATCCATAACGGCTGTTTCTGTTTACGCGAACTCTTGTCCTCGGGCCCTCCCGCCTTCTTCCATATGGACTCGACACGAGGGAAGAGGGGGCGGGAAGAGGGCAAGAAGGGGAGGGGAGAGGGGGCTCCCGCAGCGATCATGTGAACTCGAGTTGATGAGAAGCCATCGCGGTTGCGATGACGATTTGATGACGTGACATCGGAATGGAATTTTAATCGCGGATCTCTTTCGCAAACCGAAGTAACTCCCATCCATTTTAGTGTCATTTCTCGAGAGGATGCTAATTACTTAATCACTATTCATTCTCGAAGGACGAGGATCTGATCTGGCACGAAATTACGGCTCTGCCTTTTCGAAGACGTGACGGCTTGATATCGAGTTGACCACGCGATCTTTCCGTTCCGCCAGGGGGTGATTTGTCAAAACCAGGAATTACGATTGATTATGATCATGATTGAATTCGACGAGGTGTTTCCCTCGTTAACGACTTGATGATTTTATTACCTTTTCGTGATGGGGGGGAAAAAAAGGTCAGTGTGTCGGTTGCCGAGCCCTTTCGGTTCGGAATTGCGAAATTTCGCGTTGTGCGTCGACTGCACTTGCAAGTACCACTTTGGACCGTGACGGTTTATATATATTTCCACGAGAAATTGCTGTACTTTCATCTGCAAGCGATTTATGGGAATGGCGATTCTCGCACAATTAAGCCGGACTGGGTCTTTTCGACCCATCAACCATCCGTCGAAATGGCAACTGAGGAGTCGGAACGCCGCGGTTAATGGCAAGGGGATGGAGGGGGCAAGGGGGGAGATGGAGGGGGGCAATGGGGGATGAAGGGGGCATGGGAGTTTCGAAGCCGACTCGCGAAATGCATGGAAGATTACGGCAATTGCAATCTTTGGAGGTACTGGAGTCGGTACTTATCGTACCGGATGGGATCGAATGGGCCTCTCCGTATATGCGATGAGGTCACACGATACCGAATCGTCCTTTACAAACGGACGTAAACATGTCTCGGCAGATGCTTTCTCCTTTCTGCGGCTCCGGCTTTCCTTCCGTCGACTTCTCTCGCTCTCGTCTGTTCCTCGAGCTCATTTTTCAAATAGGAATTCCATTTTTGAGGTGGATCGTCCCGAGCGAGACGAACTTCCGATTCATGGACTTTTATGTTGCAGTCGGGATCACGGTGCCGTGGTCGGCGGTGAGCGGCACCGAGGACGACTACGGCCAGGCGGAGGACGGCTACGGAGCGGCCGGGGGCGGCTACAGAGCAGGGGAGTCGCTGCCGTTCGCCTACACCGCAGCGGGGGCGACTGCGACCGGCACGGGAGCGGGCGCCGAAGACCTCGGTCTGTCGTCTGAGATCGGGACGCCCAAGGAGGCGATCGCACCGACAACCTACCTCCTGCCGCCTTACCCCACCGTGGCAGGACAGGCGAACGCCGCGTCGGTTTCGCAGGCGAACGCCGGGAAACGCGCGGACCCGCAGCACACCAGATACGGATGGAGAGGGAACGACGTCTACGACCCGAGCGACCGCACCCGCGACTCGTGGAGTCCTTCTCATTTCTCGGGGGGTCCTTCGAACCGGGTCGTTCGAAGCCTCGCCTCTTCCATCCCCAAGGCCATCGAGAGAGTGTCGCAGTGGGTGCAAAACGGGGAGTAGTCCGTGTGGAATTTTTCCTCTCGGAATGCCAAAGAGTCCTTGTCTTCGTCGATGCCCTCGTGCGAGTCTTTCAGTACGGAAATCGAAGTCGGATGGAATCTGACCTTTCGAAGATGGTTAAAGGCGATAAAACGTTTCGGCGAGTTTCCGGTACGATCGCGAATAAAAAGCGAACCGCTTTGAAACGAAAAGACACGACCCGATCCAAATAAGAAAATTCAATAAGGAAAAAGAAAAAAAAACTATAAAAAAACCATAGTCGTGGGAAACGGTGAATTTATGCTAACCGAAAGCATTTCCATGTCCATCGTGCTCGACTCACCTGTCGCCACGACCAGGAACCAGAACAGCCGACATTTCGACTGACAAGTCCTCTTCATCCTTTTATGAACAATTTATGTAATGGAAAATGTAATTTTCTCCGTACTGAAAGCGCTCCCCCGGCGGGGGCATCGTCATCGTCTCAGAAGATCGATTGGATGCGAATTTTAGTTCGGAGATTCTGCTCCTTAGAGACCCCCCCGGTCTGCTCAGTCTCGATTTTCGCTTATTTATTTTCTCTCACTTTACTATTTATTTCCCGTTTATTTATATCCGCTTTATTTATTTTTTGGTGATTTTGTTTACCAGCTTATTTATTTCCGCGTCCCCCTCGACGCGCAACTGCGGTTACCCTCACATGTGATGCCTGCTCAAGTACACGCAAAGTGCTGAGACCCTATATTTTTTTGTTTTTGTTTTTGTTTTTAATCTGTCGACGGTTATGCAGAATAAAAGCCCTGTTGACGTTTCCCTCGTCGGTGTCACTCCGGCATTCGCGATCCCAAGGGTCATCGAGTCCAGGGACCCAAGTCTTTGCAATTCGGGGCCGAAAATCCCCCGGGAGAGATAAAATCCAGTGGGTCGATGTAAGCGCTGACCCACGGCGATAACCAGATGCATGACCGCGCAATCTGCCCCCCCCCTGCCCCCCCCCCCCGCCCCCCATTGACCGAGTCCTTCCTCGTCTGATGCCATCAGATTCTCTTGAATCTGTCCAATGCTTCCGTCTCTCTTCGCTCAACGTCTGATCGTCAGATATCAGAGAAATACTTCATTCGAAGCTCCCTTGGATTTCCGCATTCGTTCGTCTCGAGGAACCAGAACGAGTCCGATTGGAGAAATCATTTCCACGACATCGAATATTCACAATGGACCCGAGCCCAAATAAATTTCACAAGTTGAGGGGAAAATATCGCCAACAATACGAGATCTGATCAAAAAGGAGCAGAATCTCCGAACTAAAATTCGCCTCCAATCGATCTTCTGAGACGATGACGATGCCCCCGCCGGGGGAGCGCTTTCAGTACGGAGAAAATTACCTTTTCCATTACATAAAATATGTCGTAGTGAGTCCAGCGGACTCACCTTGTCCGGATTATGGTTAAAAATAAACCGCTTAAGGTAGGGGGCTAGGACTAATGTAAGTGTAAGTGTAAGTGTAAGTGGGAGTGGGAGTGGGAGTGGGAGTGGGGGGGGGGGGGTAACCGCACGCATGTTGAAACTTCCTTTGCGCTAGGATTAACCAGTCGAGAATCACGAGTGTTGAAATCCGGTCGTCTCTGTGCTCGTCGTCGAATTTTCGATCATGCATCATGATCCTGATGCATCATGAGTTTGTCCCACAAGGCCAGACAGTTAAGCAGGCTTACTACAAAGACGTTTTGACCCGTCTGCGAGAAAAAATTAGGAGAAAACGGCCCCAACTTTTCCAAAATGAAGCCTGGTTTTTGCATCACGAGAATGCTCCACTGCTCTCACAATTCGAGAGTTTTTGCCGAAAAAAAATTCCTGTGTTGCCCCACCCTCCCTATTCACCCGACCTGGCTCCGTGTGGCTTTTTCCTGTTCCCCAAGATTAAATTTCACCTGAATGGAAAAAGATTTGAAGGCATTGCAAGCATCAAGGAAAATGCGACGAGGCAGATTAAGAATCTTACACCAGGACTTCCAGCACTGCTTCCAGAAGTTGCAGGAGCGTTGGGATAAGTGCATAGCATCGCGGAGGAATACTTTGAAAGGGACAACAATTAATTTTAATGTACTTATTACAAATAAAGTTTGCGAATAAAAGTACTGGAACTTTTGATCAGACCTCGTCATCCGAGCCATGTGAATTCCCCCACACGATATAGGGGCTTTTAACATCGTTGAAGTTTTCCCTCGGAGAATCGGAAAGGTTTCACCAATTTTCCGAGTTCCCTCATTTTTAGATTTTTCTTTTTACGCTTTGAACTCGGTTCGAGTTATAGCAAGCCTAAACTAAAAAAAAATGAAGTCCTCGATATTCTCAAACATGACATCTTATCCTCGGGAAGAATTTCACTCCTGAATTATTCAAAAGAAAGCATCAACTCCTGACCTGACGATACCATCGAGATTTTTTTTCCCCGAATAACAAGGAACTGACGAATTCATTCGAACAATCCCGACAAAGAAAGAGATTAAATAAATTATGACAATACAATTTGTGCGCTCTAACCCTTCGACCGTACGCGGCCCACTTTTTAAAATATTCATCCCGAGTGGCCCTAACGGGGTCAGAAAAAGGGGGAGGGGCCAATTTCAGAATTCATGCACCTTCATCAATTTTCAACGATGTTTACCTTGAAAATTACTCTTCGTTCCTCGACCATGCATCATAATGCATCACGACGCAAGCGGATGCGAGATCCTCACGGAGATTGACCGACCCCACAAAAAAAATGCTTTGGGCTCCCTGTACAGTCACCGCCCGACTTGCGTCGTCTCGTCTTATGTTGTTCCGCACTTACGTCGTTTGCCCCCAGACCCAATATATTAAGCCAAGCGCACAAATTCGTACCTACGTTGTATTACGTTGCCCTTACGTCGTCCATGAATTGGTATCTCAACTGCGAGTAGTCGGCAACACCNACAAATTCGTACCTACGTTGTATTACGTTGCCCTTACGTCGTCCATGAATTGGTATCTCAACTGCGAGTAGTCGGCAACACCGTACTGTTTCGACTTACGTCGTCTCGACTGACGTCGCCGGTCTCGGAACCAATTACGACGTAACTTCGGGGGATGACTGTATTTCCAGCCCACTCATTTCACACCCCTGGCGTTTGACCGCTTACTAATGGGGTCGGATGCCAGCCAACAGCTCGTCAGGTGCCTGCAATAATCACCGTGAAAGGGGAGATCCCTAACGCCCCCAACGCGAACGTGAGCAAGCACGTACATGCAGTAAAAAATTACGGCTTGATATTGCCAGCTTTACTCAGGAAATCTCACGCGAGTTCCTCGGAAAAAATCCACATAAGTAAAATCTCAAGCGTAAAGCTGGCAGTTTCCGGTCGTATTTACTTATACCTTTATTTCGCTTATTATCATTGTTATTATTATTACACCGTATGACCGTGTTGCGTCCCGATATCGTTCCCTTCACATTTACTTCAGATCAAGTCTGTTCGAGCCGCAGAGCGCGAAAATGCGCGTAATAATCCTCTTAGCAAGCTACAAGAAAGTGGGTAATTTTTTTTTTCGACTTTGCATCCCATCCATCAAGCAGATTTGACGCGACGCAGAACACTGCATCAGTTTTTCTCCTTAACCCTTGGCCGTCTCATCTCGGCCCCATCTCCCCATCCTTTTTTTCCCCTTGCCGTCGATTCCCGGATCGCGTTTGCCTGGGAGATGCTCAAAGGTTGGCTCCCCCTCTGGGTTCATGCATAAATAATGAATGGGAATAGTCAGAACCACAACAAAGAAAAAAAAGGAAACTCCATCAAAAACAACAGGAACTTCCATGGCCTTTTCCCCTTTCCCTTTTTTTCCCTTTCCAAATATATCGATTGCATGACGAGCAACCAACAGGAATCTTTCGGAGCAACAGGAATTTTTTCGAGCAACAGGAAGTAGGTTGAAAGCATCTACAACGAATTAATTGTGTTTATGCCGTTGCTCGCGAAAAGAATGGCTGCTCAATATTCCCTTGCGTTTCATTATTTGGAGAGAATTATTAACAATGACTTACGGTGTTAGGAACGGTCATTCTTACGAGAATAGTTTGAAATAATTCGAGTCGTGAATCTCTCACACTCTCGACGTGTTTTTTTTCTACATGGTTTGAATGTGATAATGGACAGCTAAAAAAAAAAACAAGCATTTTTTTGCATCTGAGGTCTGCTTGATGAGCAGGGCGTCTGCAACCGACAGCCCCGGGGCAACCGGCTGGTATCAGAGTTTAAAAGTTTCCTTTGGGAGGATAACACGGGTTACATTCTTCTCGCTCCAACTTTTTTTTTTTTCTCTCAGCAAGGGGGCAGCGTCTGAAATTACGAAGCCCAGGGCAGGTGAGAAGTCGAGACAGGGATTCTTCAAAGGATAACAGGGCAGTTGAATTGATTTGTCAGCTGACGGGAGGCTGCCACTTGCTGTCAAAGGGGGCGATCCGAAAGTTCTGTCCTGCGGTCGTAGAAATGATCGGCGAAGGTTGGAAGTTGCTTCTCATATATTTTCATCCTTTTTGGTGATTTCAAGAGTCAAAATTGCCTTTTAGTTGCATTTATCTGTTTTTATTCATGATTTGTATGTGAAAAATTATCCAGCCAAATATTGTTCCATTCCAAATATTACTCCAAATATTAGAATATGGAACAGTTATGGAATTTTCATTATTAATAAAAACATTCACTTGGTATCAATTTATTCATCCCAACGAAACAGTGCATTCAATCCTATAAATTTAAAACAAAACTTCCTGTGTAGCGGCCACGAAGGCGAAACTGAATTCAGAAGCATTCCAGCTCAAGTGGTCAAGGGGTGATTGCGCTTCAGACTCCGATTTGCTTGAAAAAAAATTGTGCATGTTGGCATCCAAGACTAATGAAAATAATCAAAATTTTAGCTCTCTGGCTCTAACGGTTTCCAAGATATGCAGCCCCAAACTTAGCCCCCAAGAGGAAAAGTGACCTTTTGGGGAAAAAGCGCCATCTTCGATCCCAGTCGAGCTAGAAAAGCGTTTTTGGACTCTAATTGAAGCTGAGACGATGTAGGATCACATTATCAAATGCATTTTCTACTACGTTCATTACCAACTGAGTTACACAATTCACACAATTGTAAATATTGTCGATAGTTGCACGCAAATTTGAAGCACNGCTTGAAACAGGTATTAAATAGAACCACAGTTATTTATAGGTCACTGGTGAGATATAACCAGACCTGGTTGTTTCACCAAGATTCCCATAGTTGGTACTTCGGGTAAAACATTTCAAGAGGAAAACTGACAAGTTCAGTCGTTCAAAAAATTACTCAGACGAGAATATTAAATTCAACAGAATGAGCAATACATCATTGCAAAGAACTTTGAGAGAGATCTTTTATTGCATACTATGATAGTTTCAAGTTTGGATCGCGTTTGAAACAGAATGTACGAACCGCCAAAGTTGGTAAAAATAGACAAAATTAGACTTTTCAAATTGAATTTTAACTTGTTTCAAAGAACGTAGGAAGTTGAAATTTAGTCCTTAAATTGCATTGCTTTAGTCTACAATGTTGCTAAAGCTCGTTGTGTTACCATGTATCCTAGTGCTCCAAATTTGCGTGCAACTATCGACAATATTTACAATGGTGGGAATTGTGTAACTCAGTTGGTAATGAACGTAGTAGAAAATGCATTTGATAATGTGATCCTACATCGTCTCAGCTTCAATTAGAGTCCAAAAACGCTTTCTAGCTCGACTGGGACCGAAGATGGCGCTTTTCCCCCAAAAGGTCACTTTTCCTCTTGGGGGCTAAGTTTGGGGCTGCATATCTTGAAAACCGTTAGAGCCAGAGAGCTAAAATTTTGATTATTTTCATAAGTCTTGGATGCTAACATGCGCAAAATTTTTTCAAGCAAATCGGAGTCTGAAGCCCAACGAAAGTGACAAAAATTTGACCATTTGAGCAGGAACGCCTCTTCAATGAAATCACTCCAACATTTTTAGACGACTAAGGAATAGGAATTTCCATTCCCGTGAAATTGAAGCCCCCTCCCCACCGACGGCACGAGTGTTCATGTCCATGGACATGGACATGAACTTTCAGCATTACTTTCCTGCAGGAAAGTAATGCTGAAGGATACATTTTGTTTCATCAGTCATTCCCTTATATCTCAGGGCAGAATCTTTTCGGCGGAGCTTCGTTTTATCATCTCGTTGCAATCGTATTGCTATTCTCGACCGGCACGAGCCGTTTCTCTACTGGGCTCCAGAAGTCAATAAAAATTTACATGCAATGGGGGTGGAACGGCGGGGGGTAGTGCGAGGCGGAGGGTAGTACGAGGAGGAGGAAGGAAGCAAGGGGGGGGGGAGTTCCCCGACGCCCGACACGAATGCATGCGAAAATGTGGAAATTCGCTGTAAGAAGTATGCTCAATGCACGCATTTGGGCTAACAACAAAAAAACAGGTTTCATTTTGCTCACTAGCATCCGCTTGTAAATTTTCACAGCGATGAAAGTCAATTTTTTTTAGTCGATTCAGGATAGCGAAAATGGGGACAGACACACGAAAGAACGAGACGAGTCCACAAAGCCCATTTTCTACAAGACACAGCCACTCCACGCGTTTCTTTGCATCGTCATCGTGCTTTCCCACCTGCGAAACACGTCCGAGTAACGCGAAGGCACCGGCCGGCCACTCCTCTCGTGTTCCCTTTCCAATTTTGGAAAGGACACCGACCGAAAAAAATGCTGGCGGCGCTTTTCGAGGATTAAAGGAATTCATCACGACGAGGACTCCCGCTTCAGATTCACTTCATAATCCACATTTTCACAGAGGAAAAAAAAAAACTAATAAAAGGTAGAGTTTCTCCTCAACAGTTCGACACAGGCTCAGCGGGCAGGAATATTATTGTTATTTTGTTTATTATTATTATTTCGTTTTCTGTTTTTTATTATTATTATTATTATTTTAATGCTTGGTTCCGTCTCCAAGTCCTTCAGGTGAGTGAATTTCCGTCTCGCTTGCAGCGATGCTCCGTCGTCCGGATTCCCATCGCCCTTGGGCGACTTTCTCCCTTTTGGAACTCCTCGAGTACGTTTGACGTGAGTGCGACGTGCGTGAGGGTGGGTACACCCTCAGTCACCAGAAAACTTTAATCCTAGTCTTCGGTTGCCATTCGAAGTTATCGTAAGCAGTTTTTCCGGTGAAAAGCGAAAGAGAGTTTGATATAAGGCGGGAAGCAAACATTCGTTTGATAGAAAAAAATTGGCGAAGCGAAGCAGAAAGTCGGTCGTATTTGGTCACACTTTTCCTCGTACTTTTTATTTTACGATTATATGATTTTATTTGAGTAGTTTCCACTCCAGGTCACATTAACGATGAGCTAATCATCTCGAACGAGAAAAAAACCTCAGGGTAAATCTCATCTTTCACGGTGAGATGGATTCCACTTATTTCGAGGCACTTTATGATATAGTTTTCGGGATGGCGATGTAAAATGTCCGGGCTTTTATTTTAATCATAAGGATCGACGCGATTCGGGAAATCCCAATATTTAGGCGCTGAACGTCTCATTTTCATTTTAAATCGTTATTTGGATCGTTAAAGTCAACGATATCAACGATAAAAGAAATTCAATAAAGCAAACGCCCATACTTGACACCCGATTACCGACTCCTTGTCTTTTTGTTTGCTTCGGGCGAGGACGGAAACGGGCAATGCTCTACTCATCACCCGTTCCTTATTAAAAAAAAAGATAATTACAAGATAATTACAAATTGGATAATTAATCACTCACGAAGCGCCACTTTTATTAAACCAAAATGACGACAAATGCGGCCAGACCGCCAAGTTGACAGATGATCCCTTTCCCGCTTCGCATTCCTTTATTAGAAGGAACTTGATTATCCACCGACTGATGCTTCGATTATCGAAGCTGCTTGTTGAGCAACAATGTTTCCGCTGCAAACAGCCTCCTTCATTTCGACCAGCCCATGTACATTAAAATGTAGCTCCACCCCACCCTCTCGATTAGTTGATCGAAGCGTGCCCTCATTAGCGTTCCACCAACGAAGACTAAAAGCGACCAGGAAGCGACTAGGAAGCGACCAGGAAGCGAAGAGCTTCGCAGGACCGATCCGACACGCCAGGAGCGATCGGATGCGGTGGCGTGCCTGGCAGCCGCCGTGTTAACCGGATCCCACGAATCCATGACAGGAGGCGAAACACCACCGTTATGAGTGAGAGATTCATTGCTCTCACCTCTGCCTTTCGCGCATAAATTAGCCAACATGACGTCAGTAAACCAGATTCATCTCACTGAGAGCAATTTTTTTTTCCATTTTGATGGTCTCTTTTCCGATCTTCGCCCGTGATGATTTAAGCAATTCGTCTGGGCTTGCGCCCAATCCTCTCGAAAGGGTTGTTTGCATCTGTTGATGATGCTGTCAGAACGACCCAGTTTCCTCGGGTTCTCGGAACAGATCCTGGTGCATGATGATCCTCGCGTTTTTTGTCTCTCGATTGAGTTTATTTTCTCTAGGAAAACATTGCAGCTCAACACTTCCGTGCGTGCTCCCAATCCTTTTAAGGCGAACACCCACGCCGCACGCGATCAAGCAGGGAACGAAGTCATCAAAAATAAAAAAATTATGCTGATGGCTCTCAATAATTTACATGTTCTCATCGAGACTTATTTGGATTTGAATGGAGGTCCGTGATGGCGATAAAAAAAAAGATACAAGTTATACTTATCTCGACTGCTAGTATGGTATTACGTTCTCAATCATTGTGTTCTTCATTGCGTGAATGAATTCCCTAGACTTTACCTACTTTTTATGCTTTAATTCTGAGCATTAGTTCATCGTCTCGCAAATAACGAAATGAATCCCGGAATATGGAAATGGCAGAAACGAATATTCGAATCTTCACCAGTGCAAAAAAAAAAAACACTGAGGGAAAAGCAGGAAGGCATCAATTGGCAAATCGCCCGAATTTCCTCAGACGAGAGAGAGCAAGAAAACAAGGAAAAATGACCTCGGCATGCAAGTATGGTCTCATATAAACGTCAACAAT
Organism: Darwinula stevensoni; assembly: GCA_905338385.1. Lineage (NCBI taxonomy): Eukaryota > Metazoa > Arthropoda > Ostracoda > Podocopida > Darwinulidae > Darwinula > Darwinula stevensoni. The sequence continues at coordinate 18,880 of CAJPEV010004787.1, forward strand.
CAATGAATTAGTTAATTTATTTATGAGCTATATGAATGGAGCCTGTGAGAGAGCGAAAGTCCCAATTTGATTTGTTGAAACCCAGAAATCCCGCTTTTCGGAATATTGAAACCTGTTTGCAACCCGGGAAATAGGATTACTTAGAAATTACTTTTAAATTACTTTAGTGAGTAAATGCGGTCAATCGATGTGCTTGGGAACCGCATTAATGCGAGGTGTTTTAACGACAGCAATAATGCTTATAAAACATTTCACGGCGAAATCGACGTGGAATATGAACCCAATCGGCACAACAACGTTGTATCAACATTGAGAATAGGTTGAAACGTTGAGAATTCGACGAAATATCAACATCAATGAAATGCTAGCTA
>CAJPEV010004788.1:0-15888 GCA_905338385.1 Darwinula stevensoni
CCAAGGAGTGCCTACCCAGGGGGGGGCCGGGGGGCGGGGGAGGAAATGGAAAAATGAATTGCAGCAAGACAAATCAGGAAGTCTCAGGCATAAAATATTTTAAAGTTCCTACCACGGAATTACTACTGCTTACTTTCTTACTTGCCGTAGTTACCACTCGATAACTGTGTTACACTACAGGAAACAGGTGGTCACCATTCCAGTTGTAATGCACCATTCTTCCTTTTTTGGAGGAATGGTGCATTACAATTGGGAGCACATCGGGAAATTGGCACACCGAATATTTAAGGGATACGAAAAAAAAACCGTTGTAGAGGGAGGTCGTAGGAATCGCAATGAAGAAACATCCAGCAAGGGTTGGTTCATTCAGGAGTAATGGAAAGCGACATTTAAGGAATAACTACAACTTTTGAGATGCGGCTCGATTCATTCATGATGATGGTTTACTCGTGGAAATAGTTCAAAGATTTTAAAATGAGAGGAGAGAAAATGGCACTCACGCTGCAGGTTCCGCTGGACGGGGAGACCCCCGAGACGCAGAGCATCTTGCCGTCGACGCCGCGACAATCCCTGGACGCCTGGACGGAGACGGTGACGTCGAACTTCTGCAGGTACTTGCTCGGGGAACTGGCCTCGTTGGACGGGAGGCCCCAGCCGTAGGCGTTCTGGTCGCACGCGTCCGTCCCCGCGCGCTCGGCGGCGGGGTAGCAGAGCGGCTGGATTTTCGGCCCGAACGCGAGGGGGCTGGGGAGGTGGACCAGGGCGATGTCGTTCCCGGCTTCTCCCGTCCCTGTGGATCGCGTGCACAAATGATTGGCACAAATGGATGAGTGGCACTAAAAAGTGTTTCATCTATTTCATCAATCGTCGTTGCTCTGAAATTACTGTAACATTTTCTGCGTTGCAGTTTCTAGAAATATTGCTGGCGCATTTACACATAATAGGCAGGCCGTGACGAACGTCAGAATTAATAGGATTGCAATGGAATAATTAAATTTATTTCACTTAATTTCAGTTGCTTGCTTATATTGGGTTCAGCGCCGCTTAAGTCGTGTTAATGGCTAAATCTGGTCCAATGTAAAAATGTAACTCTTCAACATGAATCCAAGTTTTGACATATTGGCGCTGACTGGCAGAGCGACCCAAAACAACCCCTTAGTGTCCAAGGAGACCCAATTTCATCTAAAATAATCAGCGGATACTTTTGGCAAGTGAATCATCATGTGTGCGACTCCAAGTTAGTTTTGGCAAAGGCAACTTTTAAGAATTGCCTCAATGTCCAATTCAACACACTTCGAGTCACTCTATCTCATGATCAATTCCTGTAGGAGAAAACTCTGAAAGAAGTATAGGATTGATGCTCGGGTTCCGAGAAGCGTAGGAAATAAACCCTGCAATTGTATTACTTCTGAATAATATTATTATTAAACTTAATCAAAATATTATATTATCAAATATGATCAAATATTAGTCAAAATATTATAATTAAAGAAGACAAATCACATACTACAAATTCGGCGTTTTGCTCATCTGTAACGACAAACTCTAAAAACTACCTCGTGACTTCACCCGGATAATGCAATTTTGGAGACAACGAATCAAGGTGAGAACTCACCGTTCCAATCGGGATGAACCTTGAAGGAATCAGCGACGATGCGGGTTCCAGCTTTCCGATTTGCATTCCCCACATTGACTGTCACATTCGTTGCGAGGACGCTTAATGGGGAAATAGTAAGTAAAATATAATTAAAGTGGTAAAATATTCCAGCCGATGCTGTTTCATGAATGAATAACATCATGCAGACCTTTTATGCAGGATGCAGTGAGCCGCAGTGAGTACCCACTGATCCCCTATGATCGAGGCGCTGCAGAAGCCCCTGCCCCTCTTCGCGCTCCCGGGAGGATGGAACTCCAAACTCAGAAACGCCATGAATGGTGCTTCCGAGCTGGTTGCCGGGGATCCATTGACGACGACCTCCTGCCTCTGTCCTCCCGCGAGGAGGCCCAGGAACTCGTTCCAGACCCGGTCGAGCCAAGTCGGTGGGCCCTGACGACTTGCATCCTCTCCTCCCTCTCGCACCGAACTCGACGTGCCGCACGTTGCGCTCGCCACTGGGAGGATGGATGCATCGCAACATCATTCCGAAGAGATGCATCACATCCAGCCAATAAATGTATCGCGAAATTAATGTATCGCGAAATTAATGTATCGCGAAATTAATGTATCGCGAAATTAATGTATCGCGAAGTTAATGTATCGCGAAATTAATGTATCGCGAAATTAAGCCAGATCTTTGCATTTGGACATATCTGTTTGAAATCTCTACGGGACCCCATCGCGTCTCTGGCTCACCTCAGTTCGATCCTCTGGCGAAATCCCTTTCTAGCAAGTATTTGCAGAGATGTAAATTCGTGTCAATTATAACACGAAACCAAACCTAATGTCTCATATCTGTACTCGTCGACTGCGAGTTTTGAGCGATGAGATAAAATCATCTCGTGCATTTCCGCTCCAAATATACGGGAGCCAAAACCGTTTTTCCTTGGTTACCTAGTGTTTGCTGTAAGAAATAAACGTATCCCCAGGAATACTCAAGCATGAGTCCGCAACTTTTCCAAATGTACAGTAATATCGATAAAGCGCCGCACAAAATACCGAGGGGAAACGAATATCGTATCGCGCCTAAAACGATCTCATCGCACCTGAAATGCGAATGTAGTTGAAGGTCAATTTCGAAGTCAGGCACCGGAGTGACAGCTAAAACAACAGTTGGGAACACGTTCATCGCCTTAAATCATGCATTGCTGACGCACTCGAAATTCGAGGCGGCTTGGAATATGAAAGAAAAGAACAGCTCATGATTTAGAACGAATCATTTCCATGAAAATTGAACATCCTGTAAATCCCGTGCCGACATCCCCAATAGTGACGCAAAGTGTCCAAGATCCAAGTGTCAAAGATCCAAGTGTCCAAGATCCAGATGGTCTGCTGGCACTCGTATATATGTCGTAGGGATTTGTGGAATTCAGGGGGATTTGGAATCTCCCAAGGGAGAGATAGGATTCTACTAAACCCGCGGGTTTAGCGGAATCCTCTCGAGGTCGGGTCAAGGTCATTACGCCCGACATTCCATGACCTTGTCCCGCCGAGGAATATTCTCCTTTCGCTTGCGTTCATGGATTATTTAAGGCTGAAGAATACTGAGGAAGTTCCCGACCAAAATTCTCGGATGTGGAATCCCCCTAACACTTTTATTGCGGGTAGCCATAAAGTGATTAACTGGAATCGACATGTGAGTGCTACCAGGGTTGTCAGATTCTGCTGGAATTCTCCCATGGACACTCGCACGAAGAAAATGCATAAAAATCCGCATCACGCGTTGACAACCCCCAGCTACGTTCATAACCCTTCCCAGGGCGAGGGCAAAAACCCTTATTGCTCAAAACCTCATCCATCAAACTTATTAGCCGCGCCTGATTCCGCCTGCCACCAACGAAGAAAAATAAGCCTGGAAGACAGTGGCGAGACGGCCTTGAGGGCAAAGTGCAACAAGTCTTGTCGCACCAACAGGTGCAGTGTGTAAAAAAAAAAGTAACATCCAACTGTCACGGGGGAAAGCCGTGCAACCTCCCAAAATAAGAGAAGTATATTGTTAATTGACTCCGCTTCGAATCTAATTGACGTTTTTTTTTCTTTCTATAAATGGACTGAAATTTTTTTCCCCCTTGATAATTCTCTTCCTCCCTAGGGGTAAACAAATTGATGGAAGCATTGGCAGCTAATCCGGGTGATTTGGGAGATTTGGAATTCCATTAAACCCTACGACACATACGATAGATTGCTCTGCCGATTGGGATCTCTGATTTTTTTTCGTTTTTTCGCGAAATTGTTGATCTCTCAGGAGAAACGACCTCAAATCCCCCTTTTTTTTAGCATTGAGTCAGTCAATATAAAATTGGCGAGAACATGTCACGGAATGGGTCGATTTCAGCGCAATGCGATGCAAATTGAAAATTACGTGAGAAAATTCCCCTTCTCAAATATTATCTGGAACATCTTAAAATAATATTAATCCATCATACGGCTAGCCTCTTTACTCTCAAGATGATCCTCAAGTTTTCTTCGATGAGAGATCGACTTCGCCCGGAAATATTTTATATTATTTTTTTAATTTAAAAAGAAATATTTTAAAAACGTAAGAACAAATTTTTAAAAATGTAAAAACCAATGTTAAAAAATGTAAAAATAAATTTAAAAAATAAAAATAAATTTAAAACATTTTAAAATAAAATTTAAAAAAGTGAAATTAGTATTTGAAAGCGATCGGCTCACATGAAAGCGCAGGTGGAGCAGCAGGGCAACCCCGTTGCAGTCTTCCCGGAAGGAGGAGAAGAAACGGAAGCAGCCGCTTTGCCATCCAGATCTTCATCTTTCACGTCAGAACGATCTGGCTCACTCGCTGGGAAAGGAGATTCCAGGAAGTCGGTGGAGGTCGGTGGGTTGTCGCGGCGGCAGACGACGTGCCGTGATGGAGGATCGCCGTATTTGGAGCGACCGACTAGGCTTTCCTTTTATTTTTACTGCCGCCGCCCCGTCTCGCATGCGGAGGCTGTCGTCCGGCGCGTGCCATCAGCGCACGTGCTCGGAGGCATTCAATACTCAAGGACGGGGGAAAGGATGTGACATGGCTCGGCCTCATTCAGTCGAATGCGATGCCGACGGGATCGCCGTTCCTTTCCTGTTGTACATGCAGTCTGGCAATCATCGCTTCAGATTGCACTGACAGACCCCCCACCCGTCATCCTTGACCTTGATGGATTCGATTTATTGATATTCTGCTTTAACCCCTTGAACACGGGATTGACTGAGCCAGCCCATCATCCCAACGGTATTATTCCAGCCTCAGCCAGACGCCAAGTCCCACGACGTAAATATACGTCATCCCTCGGAAAAGGGGTAATTGAGACTCAGGTCCATAGTCTCAGCCAGAGGGGAGATTCGAAAAATATTAAAAATTGCACAATCTTTCAACACGAAGCCTGCGAGAAATCTCTGGAATTTCGACCCTTAACTGCTCGCAGATTGAATCAGGCCAATCCAAGCGTGAAGATCCAATATGTTTAGAATCCAACATGCTATGGACCACAACAGGCTAAATGACCCCCGAAAAATGAATTTCAACTCGAGAGCCATGTCACGGGAAGCTCTTGAAGTCCCATTTATTTAGAATGTGAGAAGATGAAGTACAAACTTGCAAGATTTTTATCGGCCTAAAGGTCTCGTCTCTCTCTTAGAAAGTTAAACTGATCTACTTATAAGAGATGATGTGTAATGTGTGTCTAGGCCACTTTGATGCTTATTGATTCATTTGACTTGAGATACTTGAAGCAGTCTTCAATTCCAATTCAATCCTTCAAGAAGTTTTTAAGGTTTCCTACTTTAAGACATGATTCATTGTCCTGTGAAAAGGATCACTATATTTTGTCGATCATGGAATACATTTATGTGGAGTCATTGTGGGTGTGTCTTGTGAAATACTTGTAGGGTAGTCATACCTTGTACAACTCATTAAGAATGTAGTTTTAATTCTAAATATTGTGTTGCTACTCTAAAAATACCCAGCATCAGAGCATATTAGCTTTTCCTCATGCTTTGTTTCTTACATTTTAAATGAAATTTTCAAGAGAAAGGAACCAGCACTTACTTATTGATAGTCCAGTAAATGTTAATTATTGGCTCACTCATCTAGTATTAGATTATTTCATTTTTTTCTCTTGATATTGAGGTGCAAAGTTATAATCTGAAGAGCTGAATCAGCAAACTAAAGTTAAAAGTGAATCCTTGTAGCTCGCTTTTATATATTTTAATAATCCAGAAAAAAACAACACACACAGAGGTCTTATGGAGAGAGAGACTGCCACTTCATTGCAAGTGAAGCGATTAGAATAAAATTTATGTCTGAAAATTCACGCTAACGATCGCACAACATCAAGACAGAGGTTTGACCACAACCGCCGAGATCGAAGGCTGATGCTGAACGCCGAAGGGGTGCAGGCGGTAGATGAAATACTCAAGAGCGTGCATGAGATTGGGCGGGACGTAATGGAAGGATATGGCTGTGTCAGAGCAAGACTCGGGTCCCTCTTTGTAAGGGTAGAAAGTGTACTTCCACAACCATCTGTACTTGCCCACGAAGAAGCCGGGGTTGAGGTGGTTTTCCGGGGTGAAGGGTAAAAACCGCCAGCGTCCCAACTCGTCCCGTGAATCTCCCGGCTTCACTCCCACTGAATGTAGGCATTCCCCTGCAATCACAAAAAGGGAGATGTCATTTGCATGCGTTGCAGGCTGAGATCGCCCTAAATTCCCTGTAATTGCCATGCGCATTTTTTTCATGAATCAAACTTGAAACCCGAAGCAAGTAGAAAGACACAACTGCAGGGGTGGAATTTCTGTTATTCCTCCATTTCGAAAAAACTATTGCCGTATCTTCAGGTGTTCAAGGTAACTAAATAAATAATTTATTAAGCATATAGCAAAAGTCAGATAGTAGACACTTGCTTATTTTATTTCGGTGCCTTTCTTTATTAGCATATTCCGAAGAGATCAAGAAACCTGGCTCACACATTGACTTCAGGCGAAGGAATAAACATATTTCCAATTTTCATAGCAAGGACAATAAGATCTCTAGATTTCAAGTACACGTGATTACGCGATTGTGCCAAGAAAGGAAAAGAAACAGACACATAGACATATCCTCAGCAGCCCCACGAAGATGACAGCGCTTAGGATTTGATAGAGCCTTTTCCACAAATATCTTCACCGCTTCTCGGCTCAACACATAACCTTCAATAGAGAGATAACGCCTTCATTTTTATCAAAAAGTGCGATAAAATATGGATTCGATGGAGCCTTCCTCACCCGATCCCCCGCTCATGAAACCCTTGAATCGACAACCGAAGAAGACAGCCTCCGAATGATTGCGATCGTGGAGCATGTAGCGGAGGTTCTCCACGACGACGTAGGTGTCATCATCCGCCTTGAGGAACCAGTCCGCGTCGTCCAGATGATGCTCGTAGATGTACCGGAACGCCTCGTGGGATTTCTTTGACAGATGCTTCCGACCTTCCTCTACCTTCAATGCCACAGCGGGTAAGGATGGATCTGCGTATACATCACGAAAGTTTTCGCAGATTTCAATCCATTCATTGCATAAAGTCGAAAGTACGTTGTAACCTAATCGCTCCCGTGGGTTCGCATGCGAGGTATGAACCTTAGAAACAATATTTCTGAAGTCTGAAAAGAAGGAACTATATTTGCAAGTATTTGGATTTTACGCAGACGTGCATACGGTGTCATTAGAATCGAATGTAACGTTCCTTATTTTCCCTGCAAAAAGCAAACCAGGCTCGTTTTTAAAGACAATATTTTAAGCGTTACCAGATCTAAATTGTTCACTCCATGTCTCCAGACGATTGCACGTGAATAAGACTGCATTATGATGGGTGTTTTTCTCATTTGAATCTGCCTAGGGGGAATGTCAACCACTTCTGAATGGGTTTAGAGAAGATAGCTGATATTTTCTCGCGATCAGACCGGGCTTCTGTCCCTCTCCAAGCTATAAAAATCATGACTGCGTGTATGTAAAGACAAAGGGTAATCGACTGAAATTCGTTCAAGAGAAAGAGAAAAAACTTGGGTTCGAGAAGCATCAGGGCTTGTGATCATCAGGCATTAGGGCAATTACTCGTGGATCGCATCAAAAGAGCGGATAATGATGGTTTACGCGCAGTGTGGTCTTCATAATTCATCGATTGCTCTGGGAACATGCAGCCGAACTTTCAAGATATTTAATTTCATGTATCCCATATAGCCTAGAGAACCAGTTTCACGTTGCTTTATTAACGTGCGTTCTCTGCTTGACCTGATCAAATACTTTTAAAAACATTTTCTTCAATGGTTCATCTTATGTTCAAAACGTTTCCAGAGGACCTTATGTATCACTCTTTATCCTGTAAACCTACCACACCGATACCATTAAACCATTTGTCAAACCGACAGCAGTCCCACTTTCATTTGGGCTACCCTTATAGATGGATGCACGAAGGGAAAAGCTGACTGGATGTGGAGCAGAGTCTGAGCTTGGGCACCTCAGGCCAAACACTTCAGAGCCCCATGCTCCTCCTTCAAGGTGGAATTTCGATACCACAGCGCGGGTACCACGCTAAGTTCAAGCTAAACGCTAACTCAACGATAACCTCTTCATGAAATTAAGTTAATTTTATTAGCAAGACCTCAGCCTATTCCATTTTCGAATATCTTCTAAATTGAACCGTATTTTCCAAGTAGTTACCTTTATTTTCCACTAAGTAAGAAACTGTACTATCCATCATACCTTCCTTTGAGCTCATGAAGAGAAGGACGTCACATCTCTTCCCCCATGTATCCCTCACGTGCTTCGCCTTCCTCTCGTGGTTCCCCGGATGGGTCATGACCCAGCACAGCACCCGCACCTTCCGCGACATCTCCACCACTGTCTCTTCTACCAAAACCACCCATTCATATCCTCCAGCAGGGGAAGTTAAAACCGCGAGACAAGGAAGATAAGAGAAAATTATCTAACCCTACATAGGAATTCTTACCGAGGAGAGGTTCCTCATCATAAATCAGGTTCCGGGTGATTCTGCAAATTGAAAAATGGTTTGTTTATGTTAATAAGTGTTGCATCTCTATTGCTTGAGAAGTGTGAAGTTCTTGGAGTAGAGGAAAAGGTTTTCTTAGGCAACAGGCATTGAAGCTCCTCGCCGTTATTTCCCTAACCGTGGATTTCCAAAACCACATATTCCCATAATAATAATAAATATTCATTCAAAGTATTTATTAGCTGACCTGTCTCGCTGGCTTAGCACCCACATTTCGTATTCTCCATCGAAGACTAAAGTGCCGATATCTGAAGAACACGTTCATGAAGTATTCAATCAATAGATACATTTCATTTTCCAATTAGTTTTGCTGACAGCAGGTGTATGCAATTTCTCAATGTTTATCACTTTGACAGCCATTTCCTGGGCCATCATGAAACAAAGGCAACGGTTTCCTTACCGATGGTAATAAATGGAATATGGTTGAAGCCATTCCAAAGAACAGGAAGAGGAGAGGAGGAGACAGGAAGTCAAGAATCCCACGAACACTTCGCAAATCAAGGTTCCCAGCGTATGCTTCGTCGGGCCTCTTCCAAATCGAGAGGGGGAATGGATTCACTTGGAGGCATTGGAAAGAACAATATAAGGGAAAGAGCTAACACGTGAGTAAGAAAATACCTCCAGTTTTTCCTAGCAAATCAGTACTTTCATATTTCCTATGTTCATTTTTTCCATGTTGGTAATATTTGAGGAAGTGAGAAGTTCCTAGAAAAAGGGGCTGCGTGACCACCTTCCGGATTGACCAGTTAAAAGCATGAAGTTGCAATTCAGTTGACTGTAATATTTGAGATCAACTTGAACAAAGGGCGGAAAAACCGTGACTTATCCCAGGGAAATATGCTACTTGATGAGAAAGAGAACTTTGTGAGGTTGGAAATTAAGAAAATATGAATGTAACTTCACTGTGCAACTAATTATGAGAGCATTGAAAAGCTCAATTTTCAGTGTATGGAAGCTCTCACCGACATATTTTTGCCATTTCCCACTAGATAATGAAATTCTTCTTGAAAAGAAATCCTTTCAAAGCGGTGATCGTCCGGTCGACTCCTCCGCAATTATTTCAGACACGTGCGCCCGAAATTGTCGAACCTGTTCAATAAATTTCTCTCCGACTCATCACCCGGCTGCAAAAAATTGACAGATTTCACTTACAACGTTTCATGCACCAAATAGAATCAACAATGTAATAGGGAGTTTCATGTTATAACATGATAGACAAACGCTTGCAAACTATTTAATGGAGATTTGTCATAATTGAACTATTTTCAGGGTAATTTGGAGAGATATGACCCTGAAAATTAAAACCTGGCATTGTCAAATTTCATTTGACTCTGTCAATATCTCGAAAATGTTGATTGGATCTAATCAAGGATACATCAACCGAAACACATGCAAAAAAAGCCTGCGAAGAATGTCCCTGCATTCAGGTGAATATGCCCACGTCTTGAAAAATGAAACGAAGTTTTTTTTTTTTTTGGTGACAGTGAAAAATACTTGAATCCATGATTCCCAGTGGAGAGGAACTGGTTTCCAAGAGTCCAAGAGGAACAACTTTTTTATATTCGTCAGAAACAGAGGGTTATAACAGAGGTTTTGTTATAAAACAGAGTTATATAAAAAAAAAAACAGAGCGCTAGAAAGTTTTAACTTGCCAAAGAAGAACCTGATGGATAGCTGAGTAAAGAAAAAATTAAACCTTTTATATATATAGTGGATCGTGAGTAGATGACTGATATAAGTCGCTATTCGCATGTTGAGTTCAGGAAAATTTCTACTTTGGTAATACATGCCATAGGGGAACACCTTTACGGGGAACATATTTTCAAATAGTTCTCTTTGCTTCAATCAAACGGTGATATATGAGAAGCTGTAACTTGGCAAGAACGTGACTGGGGAAGCACTGAGTTCATATGTCAAATGTCAAATTTCATGATTGATTTAAGGGAAAAAGTAAAATCAGGAAAGTATACAGACCGTGCTCATATAACTAGACTCAACCTTACATAATAACATTTTGGTAGTTAAAATAATACGTAGCGTTAATCTAAAACTCTGGCTACGTTCCATTATATAACACCTTAACTATACCTTAGCATGATGCTGCAACAACTATGCCTTAAGTAACAATCGTTACTTAGAAGTACTTCCAGCAGGATGCTTGCTTGTTTCTTGGAACCATTGATATTTAATTAGAAACAAATCTGGATAACGTTTGGGAAAGACAGCATTACAAAACAGCCGAGCCAGTGATAAGGAATACTTAATTTGTCGCATGAAAATAAGTTTAATGTCAATGAGCATATTTCCAGGATACATGCATGCATTGCACATGTAGTTTCCCGAACCACTTATGAATGTTTGTCGCATTTTGATGAGAATGGCACTAGCGTGGGAGTCCATCCGTCAATTAGGCCTAGGCCTGCGAAACCAGTTTGGGGAAATATCACGAAAGCCCACATTAATCGAAGGGTCATATCCCCCTAATTCACGATACAGTTGAAACAAGGTCACATTTTTCAGATGAAATGTAGATGCTACATTAAGATCCGAAAGCACAAAACCTCAATTAGGCCGGATAAAGGGCAATAAGCAAAACAACTCACTTTCCTCAATAGGAGTCCATGTATTCCTAATTAAAACACACGATTGTATTGAGAGGTCACCTGTAGAGAGCGAATGAGTGGGTTTTCGGACGATCAGAGTACAAAGAACTACAGAACAGCAAGTCACCAACTGACGAAATCCGCGTAGATACCAGTCATTTTGCGAGAAGGCCTTATCAGAAAGGTGTGGCTCTGCCGATGGGGTCGGACGTCACATCCAAAGTAATATATTTAGTATGATACATTTATTGAACCATATTATGAATGACGAATCAGCATATAACGGCTGCAATAATTTCCTTTGGGTCGTGACTGAAAATGTAATAATCCAAAGTCTTGCACTCTTTCTTTTGTTAGAGGTGTACCTATGTGTAAAGAAAAGTGTCAGACGTGAAGTTTGGTGAACCCTCAAGTTAAAGTCACTTCCTTTTATTTTCCCACATCTCTCATCGAGCGAACCCTGATAATTTGGTTTCATGTTCATCCTATAGATTGTTTGAAAGCTAGAATTAATGTTGGTCACCCCAATATTATAACACTTGCCACAGAAAGTAATTCTATTTTGTGACAGTGTCGCATGACATCTTCTTAAAATGTATTTTCAAATAGGAAATATGTATATATCTTTTTATTTTATATTAAAGGTATTCTCTTTCATCCGTGTCTTCTGGGAAAAGAGATGATGAACTTATGTAGCAAAAGTAATGTTTGCATATTTAGGAAAATTTTCAGCTAAAATCCTAGTACCACTTAACCGGGTTTTACATACAATATTCACAGGTAAAGTCAATGTGTGTGCGTTTTTTTTAAAGGAAATTCGTACTTTACCCGAGTAACGCCTTCTCTCTCGCGCAATGTCAATAAAGCAAGTGCAAAATAATGTGACTGAACCCAAGCAAAGAGATGTTTCATGCGTCCTCTATTCTAGTCCACTACTGTTCGCAAACTGTCGCAATTGGTTGATTCACTTCCTTTGTGGGCTGCCATCGACAATATGCCACATTCACTCTCTTTGAACCTGAAGTTCATTATGTGACGTAAAAGAACTGTTCGTTATCTCCTTCAATTCTTTCCATGTGCTGTAGTCGAGAGGGTTTAACTGAGGAGAATTGGGAGACCACAGATTTTCTTGGATGGAGTCTGTAATGTTATACTTCGAATTAACGTGTGGGACACGTGTGACATGATGTGAAGGAACAATATCGTGGATCCATGAAAAAATCGCTATGCTTCTCAGGCAGGCCTTTTAGGTCACTTGAACTGAAGGCTCGTATTAATGAAGTGTGGCCTCTTCTCTCTTCTGTAGAATGGGCCATTCTTGTTTCATGTGAGTAATTTCTGACAATTTTTACACGACCTAGTTTGACCGAGAGTTTTGAAATCGCATGACTTTCAAAGAACGGAAGTTGGACGAGGTAAACAAGATATCGTCATACAATATATATGAAATATTCTCAATATTTTGCATATCAGAATATACATCGCATATCTCCATACCTGGAAGTGCAGTCTACAAACATATGATCCTTGCACTTTCAAAACGAGCAATGGAAACTTTCACGTTTGTCCTGAGAATACATTATTTGTTGTCAGTTGTTGCCATTTGTTCCTTTCATTCAAAAACTGTCCTTTTTCCAGGCACTGTAGGTTTGGCCGCGATTATTATTGTATCATAAATAGGCTTTGGTAACGCCTATCATCAATATTCATCCCTCGCACAGCAAAATATAACCTCTCTGAGAGCGTCGACAGAAACGAAATTGGGCATGTTTCTTTCTCACTAGACACAATATCGCTTCTTCAATTTTGAATCTCCATCTCTTCGTTGTTGTGGAACACACTGAATCTCGCCTTTTGAATGTGTACTTTTTACTCACTCCCCTGTGTAGCAACACCTGAGGGGCTTTCGGAGGAACGAGAAAAATCATGAGAAATATATTGACTAATAAATGAGGGAAAGGGCCCTTTTTGAGGGTAGGTGAAAGAAAGGGAAAGCTTTTGAAAAGTGGTTTACATCATGCTTCATTTCATAATTACATCAATTACATATATTTTAAGCACATATCCTGCCAGCCTGCTTCTCTACATCAATGATGAACCTTCTGAGGATTTCCAATACACCTCATCATTATAGGTACCAGGCAGAGACCCAGGTAGCACATAAAACTGATTCAACGTTGATTTGGTGTGGATCGAATGTATCACTGTTGAAGGTTTATACTTCTATGCTGAATCAACATTCATTTTACGTGGCAACTGTCAACGTTTATACACCCACATTGACTAAACATTGATTCAATGCTGCGCCATTCCCGGTGGAAATGTCAACATTAAATCAACCTTGATTCAATGGATTCTTTGGCAGTATGAAATCCCTTGTGTTTTATGTCTACCGATAGGATTATTTTCATATACCCCATCAGGGCTCCTTGAATAGTTTAGTCAATCGCTCAGAATACTTTCAATCAAGAAAAATGCTCGATTTATGGGAGATAGGAAGGTGGCGGAAATTACGCATGGCCAAATATTCTATCGCAGCAAACGAGCAAAAAGAACAAAAGACAATTTCTCCTGAGCATCAAACATGGAGGAGTTGTCTCAATAGAAACGTAAAATTAGCAAAAGGATATTCAATAAAATAATATATATTTTGTTTATTTTTATAAATAATTAATCTATTGACTTGGACATGTTGAAATCTGGGCATTTACCTTACTAGTGAACGAAGGTGTATTTGTGGGGCTCGATCGGTGTAACCCATAACCCTAAACTTTAAATATTTGTTCCCTAAGGGTGGGGGACATGGACGACCGAGTTTAGTGGCCCTGTGACCGATGGATCAGAAGGGCCACCTAGGGCTACCAAAGTAATAATTCGGCAAAAAAAATAATTTATTTGTTTTTAAGGATATCAAGCCCCCTGACTTTATCAGTTACTCTAGTAGCACCTAACAATGAATCATTATCCAGACGTTCAATCAGCGTTTAATCAATGTTGGTTCAATGTTACGGGCTACTCGGGAAAGTTCATTTTCTATTTTATTTTTCCACCTTTGAGCTATTGGAAATGATTTGTGGGCACTTCTAGAGTCTCTCGGTGAAGGAAGAAACCAGCATCATGCATAACTTCACATCTCGGAAGGTTCAGCGTCATACTTTCTTAGTGTTGTAACTGAAACTTGGTGGGCCACCATCGAGTTTTATCCGAGAAGTTATGTGTCAGTGGCTCGCCAGATAGCATGTTGGGCTTACGCGACGAAAAGTAGGAGTTCGAAATCGAAGAAAATCAGGTATTTTCATTCCCGACAGACGCCGACGTGTCTGGAATAAGGCGTTGAATCATTATTGATAAGGTGTTGATTGAATGTATCACTATTGTTACATCCATGTCGCATTAACATTAATTCAACGCAGCGACCATCACCGTTTAAACACCCACATTGGGCCAACCTTCATTCAATGCTGGGCCATTCACGGTCGAAGTATCTGCGGTAAATTATTTTTTTAATGCTTACTCCATCAGTGTTTGCAATTACTTCAGCCGATCTACTATGGAGTATTTCTTTAAAGAGGAGTGTCCGATTTAGAGCAAATAAGACAGTGGCTGAAAAGCGCTCCGAATTGTCGCATCAAAGAAGCAAAATGGCATTTTCGGCCAGCATGACTAGGAGCAAGGATTCAAAACCTAACTGTGTCGGACCGATTTGTCGCAATTGGCACCGACGTGTTTATGTAGGCCATCAAGTGATTGGTGCAGAAGTGACGTGACGATACTGGCTGTATATATTCTAATTAAACTTTAAATGTAATGTAATGTAAAACTCCTATTTTTCTTACTAATAATATAATACATAAGAGTTTTTCTGGGGCGGTCTTGATGGTAGAAGGTCATCATGTATAGTTTTTCCCATATGAATCTGTTTTTTTTTTATTGCTGCGTAACATTACCTGAGTGTGGTGAATGCATTTGGCAAGTATCGAAAACGCCTCCAATTTCGTCCAGCCAATCACCACTTTCATATTTCCTATTTCCACCGGTACGGATTTCCATATGTGTATTTCAGGATTCAGGATAGTTAGTGATATCAAGAGGCGATTTCGCCCATTTCAATATCACGTGTCAAGGTCGAGCCTTCCTTAATTTTACGTTAGGCCAAACCCTCTTAAAGCTAAATATTTTTGTATTTTTGTTTTTTTTTTGTTATTTGACTATCCTAGTTGCTTACTGTCTAGTACCTAACGTCAACATTGCCCACCCCCCCACCTTTTTGCCTGTCCATAAAAGCATCTAGTTTCTTCTTAAAGATAGTCACAGAAGGGGCAGCCACTACTTCGTCATCTAACGCATTCCACGCGTTCACCACTCTGCAAGTAAAGAATTCCTGTCTCGACCTGAGCCGCACCTGCGGTTTGCGCAACTTAAGTCGGTTACCTCTCGTTCTCTTGCTGTCATCAAACTGGAAAAACCTACCACACTCGACATTATCTATTCCTTTAATTATCTTGAAAGCCTGGATGAGATCGCCCCTCCTTAACCTTCGTTCGAGCGAGTACAGTCTCAGCACTTCTAAACGCTTCTCGTATGA
>CAJPEV010004789.1:0-19248 GCA_905338385.1 Darwinula stevensoni
GGGGAAGGGGAGGGGGAGGGGAGGGGAAGGGGAGGGGGAGGGGAGGGGAGGGAAGTCTTGGTCATGGGCCGGCCCGACCCTGCCCTGCCCTGCCCTGCCCTGCCGGCTCCGAATTTTGAAACGCCACCTAGCCTATGACCATCCCCGGACCAAATGAGGAAGCCATACAAAGTTTGGTCGGACTGGGATCAGAGACGTGGCCATGCATAAAGGACAGACACAAAAACATTCTGAAATATAATAGTGACAGATAAAGAAGAACGTTTGTCTGTCTGTTCCTTTATGCATTCGGACCCCTTGGAGCCAGTGCAACCAAACTTTGCATGGCCTCCTCTTTCATCCAGGGGAAGGTCGAGGGCAATGCTTCCATCCAAAATTTTCACTCCCGGGGTACTTTTCCGCGGTACTGTAGTGTCTGGGATGGGATTGAAACGGACGACTGGCTCCTGGATTCGGTGGTGCAGTGGTAGCACACCTGACCGGTGATCAGGAGGCTCGGGTTCGATTCCCGGCCGTCCCCTGCCTTTTTTTCGTCCTCTCATGCCTTCCAACTCTCCCCTCCCGGCCACCTGCATTACAGTGCCCCGGGATAATCCCACTACTGGATCGCTACAGTAGGTAGTAAGTAATATTCTTTTCATCAAATTTTTATCGAAAATATGTTTCAAAATGATCAAAACATTTTACAAAGAAGTTTTTTAACTCCAAAATGATTTAGAAATTATTCAAAGGGTTAAAAAAAAATAATTAAAAAGGGAAAGGGATAAGAGCGCATTTTGCAACACCCAAGATCGGTAACTTATAGGACATCATTAAGGCTAACGTTCCCCAATTTGTCGTACGTGAAATATTGAAACACCACATTTCCCCGGGCAACGCCGGGTGCTACAGGTAGTACAGTATATAAATGCCTGTGTGGTTGAAGTGGGGGCGGAACTGGAGTACGCTGTACTACTCCAATTCGTGAGAGAAACTCCATGAATTGAAGGTGGAATTACAATTGGGGTTCTGCGAAACTGTTCTATCTAACTGACGTGAAGCCCGCTGGTGCGAGCTTCACGTCAGCTTCTTTTGCACAAACTTGGTGACACGAAGTTCTTTTAAGAAATATTTTTCTCAAAGAAGACCATCTCTACCTACTTGCTTCTCGATCGCCTGAAATCACGCACTATCGAAAGACTGATTCACTTCATTTATGAAAGAACACCACAATAGTGTTTTCTCGAAACTCCAGATTCCATGTGAACAATCCCCAGGAAGTGATTACGGAAGCGCTTCGAATCGCATCGGCATCGCTTTCTGCGACGATAACTCGAAATTAGAGCCGAATGGAAAGCGTTGTGCATCTGGAGGAAACTTGATTCGATACCCTCGGGGTCCCGTTAGACTCGATAGTGATGCATCAGATCGATGAGTGTTTATGTTCCTACCACGAGGGGAAACGCCTTCTCGTTCTTCGAGCGGTTTCGCGAAAGTCGTCACTTTCCCCCCGATGAAACGATTGCGATTGACAATTCAGCCGACCACTGCAGAACCTCTGGAAGCCACCCTGAGAGTAAACGTCGTTAGTCGGACGCACTAGAATGTCATACCGGGATCCAATCCTCCAGCAGTGAAAGCAGCTCTCCGTATCAAGAAGAGTGGATGGATTGTAAGCGGTCGACCACTTTGCAGAGATGGTTGAGCACGAAGTGATCTTCGACCATCCTATCGGTGCCTCTTCAATCTCATCGAAACGGTGAGGGCAATTCTCAAGGGCCGTGTAGCTATTGACATACCCCCCCCGGTCGGAGAAAGAGAAAGGCACTGACACGGTGATTGCAAGGCTGCACTCGAGATGGAAGTTACGCAACCAGTAGCCAGAAACTACTAGTTAATAGTAGGTCCTTTGTTTAATATCATTTGAGACATCAAATACTAAGGAAAAATATTTACGCACGCACACGCACGTGCACACACGGACGATCATTCTGTCATTTTTCCGCCACTCGCCGAAGTAGTAATGGATTCAGAGTTCTCGGGACAGTCCATTAGGTGATAGAGAGAGGGGACTTTACGGTCGCAGATAGAACATTTGCAAGTTAAGTTATGATGGTTCTTGTTGGTACAGATGAGGAACTACCAGTCAATGGAACCAAAAAAGAAAACTTTTAAGACATTAGGTCTCTTGAACGTTCCGGATCCGAGCAAGTTTTCTGATGAGTCCTTGGCGCATTACAGCCAATGAAGCACTGTATTTGGCCCAAACACCAAATACTGATGGCAACTTGAATGGATAATAAAATACGCTATTCATATAAACCGTTCAGTAATCTGCACAGCTTGAAGTTATTTCTGGGAACCCCTGGAAGAAGGTTTTATAACGCTTCAAGTATCAATATATACGAGTAGGTCCATTGAATTTACAAGGCCATCCAAACCTTAACCCCTCTCTACTACATAAATGACGAGAGCTGGGGGAAATCTAGTTGCACCGTTCTCATCAAATTCTAATCGGAAAATTCTACTCTCGGTTACCCACAGAAATCGGTTTCATTCTTCCGATATTATGTGGAGTCACCACCAGCTTGCGGTACAGATTTAAATTGGCGTAAGCTTAAATTGAAGCTTATGTCACTTTGTGGAAGAACTGAGCACAGATAAGAAAGCAAGAGTCTGTCTCAAATCCAAAGAACCGATTGACTTCACTTTGGTCGTGGAAACACAGATTATAACGAGTAAGAAATAAGTCATTTTCTCCTCTGAGCGAAAATTAGGAAATGAAAAAAAAAATTAAATTAACTTTCGCATGGAGTTACCAAATTTTCCACAATTATCGTATACGCTGTAGAGGGGAATTCAGATTTTTCGATCGACCCTATTTCGAGTTTCCAGGTTGAGACTGACCCCAAGGGTCCTCTTAAAGGCCAGCAAGGGCTGGTGGTGGTCTCCGTGGTGTTTTCAAACACTTCTTATGTCACTGTTGGATGAAGCTGATATTTCACAGAGAGGTTCGTGTGTACAATAAGTTTTTTTTTCCCGATAATCTCATGAAAATGTATAACCAAAGTTATGGTGGTGGTGCCTTTATAACAACCCTGTATATAGTAGATCACTTAAATCAGGGGTGTCAAACATACGGCCCGCGGGCCGGATCTGGCCCGCGGAGATGGTTCATCTGGCCCGCCGTCTGTTCTTGAAATTTCCGCTTGGATCGACTGTCAGCACAAATTGGGGCAAAAAATGATGGGTGCGGCCCGCAGGCATCTGCGGGGTAAGGAATGCGCCCCGACCGATTTGAGTTTGACACCCCTGACTTAAATGATACGTATAGATTTTTTAAAACAACTTGCAACAGTCGAGTCTTCATAATGATTTTGCCGCAGAACTAGGCAGATCGGTAACATGAAAATCCCAACATGGAATGGCTCTGTGAAGGCGAGAAATCGACATTGTTTGCCGAAGGAACAGACAGGGAAGCAAAAAGGATATCCTTGACGGCCATGAACATCTTTGCATTTGCTAATAATCTTTTCCTCTCGTCAAAGACATGGTAGTCTTCAGGATGGTTCGATTTTTCTATTGATCTGTTTGAATTGACATGTTCACGATTATAGACCATGAGTGCTACCATTTGAAATGATTTCTCTCCCTTCGAGTTAGTTTCTATTGCCATGGCCATGGAGATCAGTTCTCTCTCACTTTGCGTATACTCTGCGATATACCTGAAGGGAAAGGGCAGTTCGAGTTAGGAATAAGAAAGGCTTCTCAAGGAAAGCTATTGCACGCTTTCTAGTTTTGGGCGAGACACTCAAGTCTTGTCGTCTACAAATTTGTGTCATCGCACGTTTTCCAGGGTCACCGCGGCCGATAGGGACGAAACGGGCTCAATATATTTACGTTCGAGTATTCTTTGGAACGGACTCGCATTTTAGAGGAACTCCTCGCAAAAAGTGAAAATGAAATGTGAAAAGTGAAAGTGAAAATGAAATGAGCCGGAAATATCTCTGGTCGTGAAAAAGTGACTTGCCTTGACTAAATCATAGGACTGTCTCAGGGCAGGTTGTAAGTCAACATTTTGTGACTTCTTATGATTGATTCACCTATAGACCTATTGCATTATACACTTTTGGCCGGCTTAAAGCGCATTGGTGAATGGGGGATGGTTACAAAGATCTTTAATGATCGATAATTGTTCGTGTCAATGTTGCTTCTTGGCCTCACTTTTCTTCAAAAAGATCATTGATAGTTTAAGGCATTTATTGCTTTCGAAAATATTAATTTCAAAATTAATCGATTATAAGCAAATCTCTGAATCGCCCTTATCATGATTCTTATCAACGGATGAATCATGAATTCTCCCATCAATTTTCAGTAGCCATGCGGTGTCAAAAAGGGTGAAACTAATAATTGGACGATATTTCTATTAAATGATAATACATATATGGTATGTCGTACCATTCAGGATTGTATCCATTATCTATATATTAATAGCCGATGTTTTTCTGTCCACAGGAGACCTGCACGGGTGAATTTTTCCGAACTCGTTCTGCCCGATCCGAACCATGGTCCTACCTAACCCGAAACTCGATCGCCAGACTGAGTTTCGGGAACCGCGGAGCCCACCCGCGGGTCGTATAGGGCTGATGGGGCCATCCCGCAGCCCGCTCAGGCCTCTAAGCTTCAGAACTCGGGGTCTCTGGGTTCGTCCTTTTTCTAAGAGGTTCTGCTGCCTCTGCTGACGCTTCCAGCTATCCCATGACGTCACGTTCGGGCTGGGCTGTTCATTGCTCTCATATTTCGCGACGTTCTGCTGCCAGCTGCTTGCCTGAGAGTGACGTCATTTAATGACGTGAACGCGTCGAGCGCTGACGGAACGAGCGAGGTGTCCTTTTTGCCAGCAGTTATAAGCGGATGGAGAAAAAGATCCCTCTGATAGTGCATTCGCCTGCGCTCAACAGGAATCTTGATTACCTACCAAGCTGCCGGCCCGATCCGCGGGTCGAGATGGTCCAACGGAGCTGAAACTCATCCCGGACATGGTTCAAAATCATACCTCATCCAATGCCCGGGTGTTCAAAATTCGGACGACGTATCGCACTCGAATGCTACTAGGCGGCACACCCTGAAATTTTCCATACATGAAATTGCAGGTTCCCCGATGACGCAACGCGTGGCCTATTATTGATCCAAAGCATGGCAGATTGGAATTCGAACGTTATCCCTAGAATCATCTGAGACAGAACTCGCTTAAAATTCCTATAAAGGGAAATTAGAGGCCTCCGGGAAAGGGAAGGATTTCCTCTCCTGCATCTGATAGACACGAGTTCCTAATTTGTACATCGTGTCTCAATTGAATATTATAGAACCAAATTTGTTGAAATTTGGCATATTGGGGAATTTGGGGATTTGGGGAAGGGGGGGGGGGGGGGAATGACGGGACGCACTCAATATTATTGTTCCGAAATATGACTTGAAAATTCCAGCTGAGTGTTTCATTTAAATACTTTGGGATATAAGTCGCTTAACCTCAAATACGAAGACGCGAATGTTTCACGGGTACCAACTAGTCCCATATAAATAGAAAAGGTTAAAAATTGGATTTGCCTCCTTATCTAATATATATAGACGATCCTGACTGACTGACTGACTGACGCTAATTCTAACCATGTTCTAGAAGGGTTAGAAATCTGAAACTTGGTACACATCTACCTTTTGGGATGCAGAGTTCAGAAAAAATCCGACTTTGGAGGTACATACCCTTGGGGTGCAAATTTTGGAGGGGAACGTTTTCCTTAAATATATTTTGTGACAGATGAGGACTGCATTCAGAGAGTTAACTGGATGTGCTGGGTTCGGTGGTGTAGTAGTAGCATATCTGACTGGTAGTCAGAAGGTTCGGGTTCAATTCTCGGGCATTTTTCTTTTGTTTTTTTTTTTTTTNTAGTGATTTTGATAAAAATCAAGACTTTCCACCCCATATGTCACATATTTCAATGGGAAGTACTTTGAAGACGTGTTTCTCATTTCGCAAAAAAAATGAATGAATTAATCACTATCCAAGGTAATGGAGCGCCGAAGGCGCGACCATAGCGAGTTTGTTTGCCCTTCGGGCAAACAAACTCGCTAGTACATACATACAGGTATATATAGCTTAAAACCCCTAATTACTCCATTGGCAACCCAAAGGAAGAACGGTTGTACGAATTCAGAAATTATCTGCCCAAAAGTTTCCCTTCGTTTGCGAGTAGTAACGCCTCTGGGTTTTCAATTTGTAGCCCCTCTGCTTTCACCTCTATTGACGACCATGACCATTCCATGTTATAGCCTTGAAACGAGAAATGAGAGCCTTGAAACGTGGGGTTCTTCACCCTCTTGTATGGAGAGGTATTTATCCAGGAAAGGAATTTAAAGTCTGAATCCTAGATCCCTCTCTGCCATTCTATATGAAGTGACGCTATCTTGCGCAAATTTCTGAATAAAACACATGGACAAAAAGGACAAGACAAAAGTACTCACCCTTTTATATAAATATTTATAAATGATATAGAGGATAACATATCTATACAATGTAAAGCGTGCCAAAGGAATATGAAAAGAGGAAACACGGAAATCTCATTTAAAAATGTATTGTAAGGAATGAGGTAAGAGGATCTACATATCCTATCAGGATTCGCTTCATCACCGTCCCTCCCTCTCGTTAATTATAGTCCTTCTTTCTTGGAGTGACGGAAGTCACTCATTCACAAGAGGATACGAGGATACAAGCAACTTCTGAACGGATGTGGAAGACGAAATTCCTTCCACTCCCAGGTGAGCCCATCCTCCTCTTCCTCCAACACCTCCTGCGTCTTCGCCATCGTCCCAACCTTCTTGAGGGTATTCCAATCTTTGATTCCCCCTATTGCTATGACCCGATCCTGGGTGTCTTTTCCCAGGCCGTGGAAGTACCTCGGGGTGTGGAGAGAGGAGGAATCTTCCCATCTCTCGGCCCTTAGGTCGTACACTCTGACCTGGGAGGAACCTGTCCAATTCCCCTTATCTTTGTTGGTCCCCATCCCTGTGTCTCCGCCGGCGAGAATGACGCGTGTCCCCCTCCACACCGTTGCCGCTGCTCCGTGTAACGATTCTGGGACATCAGGGAGAATATGATATTTGCCACCTTCTCGGGGGTCATACATATAGGACTTATTTATTCTCCTATTTTTTTTTTGATCCCATCCGCCGATGATAAGAACGGAGCCGTCGTCCAGAGATGCTCCTGCCGCCCCGAATATCTCTCTTGGAAGAGAGGGAAGAGAGTACCAGGCACCGCCTCCCTCTGTGGGGATAAACACTCCTGCTTCCGACTGACCCTTCTTCAGGTCTTCCGTCTCTCCTCCAAAGAGATAGAATCGTTTCTCAGGCACGAGGCAGGGGATCACACATGTGGAACAGGTTACGTGATGAGAGGAAGGGGAGGGGAGGGACGGGATGGAATGGTCAGGAGGCGGAATCCCGGACGGACCTCTTTCCATTTTCACTACCCATGTCTTCTTTCCTCTGAAGAAGAAGATTCGGTCCTCTATCCCTCCCCATGCCCCGTAGAACAGGTTCACTTCCTCTCCGTCCCTGGCATCCTTGAATTTGCGATTCGCGACCCTTAAGAAAGAGCTTTGGAGCGGGTTGAGATTGAAGACTCCGATCCCGTCCCATCCCGTTTCCTCTCTCACTGCGGCCACCATTCCTGCGGGGAAAGTGAGTGGAAATAAGGCGGGTGATATCGTGACAATCTTTGGATCACCTCCACATAGCTCTCATTCGCAATGGTCCCCTAGATGGTGAGAAATGTTACTTATAATATAACTTCAGAAAATATGAGTGCCTCCAGTGCCTTCAGATTAGCTACTTTGTTGGCGAAAGAATGAAAGGGACGGAAGTGAAGAACGAGGCGACCTTTTCCCTCTCGCTAATAGCATTAACAACCTTCCAACTGATCCCCATTTTTTGTGACAATGTTAGCTAAATGGAAAAAGCCCACCGCTAGTCCACACCGTGAAACCACATTCCCCCATTTTATCGACATTGTCTTCGTGTGAAACCTTGAAACAGTTTATATGTATACCTAGGTAGTTACATAATTGGTAAGGTGAGTTATTGACTAATATTTGGCAATTACTCCAGGAAATATTCATTGCATATGAGTCACACAAACTCAAGAGTGGTGTCTATCTCTCATCTCGTCTCTCTCTCGTCTGGATTATATTCTCTGCAGATCACTTAAAACTTGTTTGCTGCCTAATACCTCACAATCTTCAGCGCTTGAAGCAAAACATCAGGAACGAGGTCAGTTCAAAACATTCCAGAAGCGATTCTCTAGAACTTGTTCCTTTGATCCCATCATCAATGGGATCAAAGGCCACGAATGGTCTGGGAGAAGGCGAGAAATCATCTCTCCTTGATAGAATAAATATAAATATTTAGAAATATGCATAGCTTCGTGATTACGATGAGGATGGGGTGATGGATGCTTTTTTAATTAAGGCTAACGTGCGAGAAGTTTGGTCTGACTTTCAAGTCGCTTTCAGCCCTCGCTGACGACACGTGAATTGTACTCTTAACAGGGGAAAAAGGATCTCAGAGATGATGGAAAGGCGCTCTCGTACCGGGATGAAGGTCCATGCAATCAAAAGCTTCTCCCCTTTCTTCCTCAACTTCTGAGATGTCACTTCTTTTGCCCTGATTCTGCTCCAACAAACGCTCGAAGTAAGCTATGGAGTTGGATGTGCTTTCCCCTATAAAGTAAAGGAAAGCAATGAGTGAAAAGTACGAGGCATACACCCTTACAAAATGTCCGCCTGCCAGCTGAATTTGGAACCAGGTAGATATACCCTTAGGCGTATTTTCATCTGTTGGAGCGATGTCCACCTGGTTAAGAATCCATCCCGGGGAGGGGGGGGGGGGGGAAGATCCACCTGGTTCAAGAAGCACGTGTGCGAATGACCAGGTGGATTTCCACCGGGTGGCAAATTATCTGGCCATTCAGCCAGGTGGCTGCAGGTGGACGTTTTTTAAGGGCGTGTACGAGGTTATATCTTGAAACGTATGAGAGCAAACTGACGTGCACCGCTAGAAGCATTTTCGAGGTCAATGGTCTCTTCTTGATACCCAAGGTCAAAAGTTTGATCTGCATAATGGACGCGACCTTGATCCAATTGATGCTTTTCATCGTAACTCTAGAAAAATGAGAAAATGCATTTGCAGTCGTTGTACTCCAGTAAGCCAAATGGGAAAGTAAAGAAGGCAGATGCTAGAAATGGATTGGATCGCATCAACCATGGAACACGCCTGAGGAATATCAGGGGAACGAGCAAATAATTTGTAGTAAAAGGAAAAGAAGATTCCAAGTTTTATATAATGCGATGACATATTCGGGACATCTGCATTGAAACAGGAAATCTAGATAACAAACGTGTGGACAAACGGCAAGACATTGCTTAGATAGCATTAATCTCGGAGCCTCGAGCCCCTTTTATGAGTCCTCTTCTTTATGAAAGTGATTAAAAGTTCAGACAAGTAGGAAGTCAATGGACAGCCAATAGCTCTTGATCTTGCCGTTAAATTGCGCAGGTATGAAGAGGAAAAGATGGATTATTATTATTATGGAAATGAATTACTCATTGTCATCGAGCGTGTCCCTTTTTGTACGCATTCACGAGCATGACTTTCACCACATTTTACCTCTCCTGGGGCAGTAATATCCCTAAAATATGCTTTTTTGGAGGATGTTTGTATTTTAAAAAGAACTAACTGAGATATTTAAGTGAAGTATTTATACCGGGATATTTTAGATATCTTGAGATGTTTTAGTGAGTATTTATACAGGCGTCAAAGAACGGCACACCTGATCCGAGGGAACTCGGACTTGGTCGTCAAAGTGTTAAATGAACTGAGAGAATTTACGTACTCGTTGTCTGAGCTTCGAAGCAGGAAAGCCATGCTGTTCCTCGTTGCTGTCACGAGTTTCCCATTGTCCATCTATGAGCATTTCATCATTGGGTGTTTCTTGCAATTCAAGAGACATCCTGGAAAAGAGTTTCACGGATTGTTGGATGCGGTCCAGATCGACAACCGACCAGAAAATCCCGAACCAAATTTTTCTCAAACCTCGCTTGGGTGTTGGAACTAACTGGCGACTGCGACTCCAGACTCGATGAATCAAATTCCACAGGAAAGGGGACGTTCTCGATGAATTTCCCCAAAAAGTTTCCCGGCGGGAAATAAAACGCAACCACGATGATATGACCATTCCTAGACATCCCCCGAGCGACACCCAACTCCTCTGTGTCTTTCCAAACCATTTGGGTGAAGTGTCCTGAGAGGTGGACGAAGAAAATTAATGGAAAATATGAAAAATCAACTTTTTGAATTTCACATAATAAATTATTCTTTAATAAATATGCCACACTGGATAGGTCTAGCACAAACGTTTGGTCGGAGAATCTGCACCTTCCCTGGAATCAAACATAAGGTGTATTAGCCCTTGTTGAGTGATTTAGATCGATCCCTAAATACCTCCGCATTCTTTAAGTCGTTGCTAGCTAACGGCAGCTGTATTTTCAATTAGCTCCTGTAGGATATAGACTCGACTCGACCTAAACACCCAATAAATAAATTTTCACTTGCAATTGAGGTATTTCCTTTTTTCTGAGTGCACGTTTTCTTGTCAGCATAAGCAGTATCCGGTGCGTAACATCTTGCATTCAAGATTATTGTCATATATACAATTGCTATAAACTATTCAATAGAACTATTAGACAGAACTATTATACCTGCCTAGAGAAGACTGATGAATAAGCAAATGGTGAAAGCTTTTGTAGCAGTCACCCCAGAGTCATTAAGCCTATGGAACTCAGAAGAAGATGGCAGGCATAATACTGAAGACCTCTCCCTTGCGGCTAATGTGAGGTTTGTATAACGGAGGCGAGAAATGGAGCTGCCATTAAATAAATCTCGATGGCATTTCCTTGTGATTTCCCTCAAGTGGCCCACTGCCCCCAGCCGTTATTTTCAAACATGAAGCATACAAAGAAAATCTCTTGAGATCATTATCTAGTCGCGCGGAAAACGCACCAATGTTCCTTTTATTGAGTGTGGTCTCAATAACAAAGTGCGATTCTGATGTGCACCCTAAGGGTTTACAATCGCATTTCTGATTTTGACCCTAGGTATGGATGATATCACGATATCGATCGGCATATGGTCTGCAACATCGATTCCCTCAAAACGCATCTCGCTCAGCCATAGTATCCATCCGTGAAAACGAACAATGGATATAGGAGGCAGCATCGTTT
This sequence comes from Darwinula stevensoni, assembly GCA_905338385.1. Lineage (NCBI taxonomy): Eukaryota > Metazoa > Arthropoda > Ostracoda > Podocopida > Darwinulidae > Darwinula > Darwinula stevensoni. The sequence continues at coordinate 11,313 of CAJPEV010004789.1, forward strand.
GAAGGCCGCACTGTGATGGTACTTCTAAACTCACCGGACGACAGGTTGCCAGAGGGTTCATGGTCGAAGTTATGCTTCTGGATCTCGGAATACCATTTCTTGACGGGAACCTCAGCGGGAACGGTGCAGTTATTTTCTGTGGATCGCACCCAGTAGATGCTTTCTCCGTATTTCCAGTCGAGTCGATGCTTCAACCGTTCCAAGCGACAAAGGTGCTCCATCCATTCCTTCGCTTCCTCACATATCTATTACATAAATCAATTTTTTATGTACTAAAATTTCAGAAGTAACTTGAAGCATTGTTTCCTGGCTGGGGGAGGAAATATCGAGGGGAGATAACGGCATTCATACATGTCACGGAACCTCACATCATACATCCGTAATGGCTATCGGATTACCTCACCTTCAGGTTGAGTTTGAGGGGAGGGACTCGATGTTTCGCCCTGTATGTATTGTGAGCCACCAATGATTTAATGGCGAACGTTGCATCATCTTGCTCCAAACTGCCGGCTTCCTGATCAAAGAAATTTACTTTGACACTTCAAAAAGTATGTGCACACTTTAATATGAAGAATTAGGGAAATGAAAATACAGGAATTCCTGAGTTAGGACTGGATACATTACTTCCGTGGCTTTCTTGGAGATTTATTTCTTCCTACTGGAATATTATAGAAGAAAAGATCGAGCCTCCTGATTCCTCTGTAACAATGCTTCGCAACCGGTGTGCCGCGACGAAGGTGGAGAAAAAAAAAGGCTGAGAAGCACTGCTCTTTAGGATAGGCTAGTCATTCTGTCTGTAGTAATATAAGGAAAAGGTAAGAAATTGCCAAGGATGTCACGAAAATAAAATCCCAGGCGAAACCTGGGAATTTTAAAACCAAATTTTTATCTGTGTAAAATAAACAGAGTTAAAATTTACAAAAGGAACTAGAATAGAAGAGGGCACTGTAATTTTGACTTGAGGAAGGGGGGGAAGGAGGCTCTCATGATTCGTAAGACATAGATTAATTCAAATAATTACAATGGAATCTATTTTATTCCAGGCATTGGATAATAATAATAATAAAGCAAGGCATTCAGGTATGAGCAGCCAAACAAAAAAACATCGGAGAACAACTGGTAAACCTGTGAGGGTAGACAAACCCATGGACTTGCTCTCAGTGGAGGCTATACCGACGTGCGAATAAGCTAAATCGACATTCATGTGAATTCACTTGAAAAGAAGCAGACCAGGGAATCCGCAACCAGAAGGGTTGTTGCCGTCCTTCATGGGAAAATATTATCCCATCGCCAAAACATAAGCGACATTTATGATGTAATGCTTTATGATAATTAATAATAATAATAAGCTCTCGCTGGACTGCCGCGAGAAGTTGGATGGTGGACAAAACATGCTTATGTTTAAATGGAGAACCACATGATACCTCTCTATATTGAAGTTTACCACCAATAGTACCATGAATAGCCTACCGAACATAAATTGAAAACATGATCGACCGGCCAAAAATGTGAAAACTCACTGCACGACACACAAACAAACTGCATGACTCTCTAGAGAAGTGAAAAGTAATTTGTTAAAGTTTTGATCCGCTGTTTTGGAATTTTGGAATGGCTAAGTATTTTGGAATATAGGCATTTAGAATTTAAAAGAAAATGTTGATACCTAGCTTCATGAGATGCTTTGACTTATTTTGGGTCATTCACCTGAGGTGAAACAACGGTAAAAAAAAAAGGACCTCTTCGGCCAAGAACAATTCATTGTTGGGACTTTCGCTATTATTATTGGAGCCTTCAATCCTATTCGTGAGACTTAACGCCCTTATTGCAAGAGTCAAAATGCGAGAAAAGGGGAACTGATTATTCATGGTTACATGGATGATCAGTACCCTTTTCTGAACTCGCCCCCGAATTACGCTATGAGGAGGGACATCATGAATTGGACTTGTAATATTTTTGACCGATTGCGTCCACGTTCGAAGAACCTGGAAGAAATTACGCGCAATTTTCGAAATTACCCCTTGCTTGAGCATTGATGCAGGAAAGCCACGCAGTTCTCCGTTGCTCTCACGGGTTTCCCGGGGTCCGTCTACGAACTCTTCGTCGTCGGGTTCTTCTTGCGATTCGAGAGACGCCCTGCAAGGGAGTTTCACGGGGCGTTTTGGAAACGGTCCAGATCAGCAAGCAACCCAGAAATTCCAGTCACGCTGGATTCGTCTTAAACCTGGCTCGGTCGTTGAACTTTCTCGAAGACGGCTCCGACGACTCGACGTCCAAGGGAGTGGGGACGTTTTCCGTGAATTTCCTCACTAAGTTCCCCTGCGGGAAATAAATGGCGACCACGATGATTCGACCGTTACTGGACTTTCCACAGGCGACGCCCAATTCCTCTGTATCCCTCCAAACCACTTGGGTAAAGTGTCCTGGAAAAGGGACGAAGAAAACGATGGAAAATTCCATGCCGTCAAAATTTGGAAGTGCGAGTTCACTCCAGAGTCAAACGAAACCAGATCGATATAGCGCAAATATTTGATCGTAAAAACTTGTGAACGCTTCTCCAGAAATCCAGAGATTCCCTGAGAGGAAATCAGAAGAAAGTGGAGCCTAGTAGCAAAAAATACCACTCGGAACTAATCAGAATCCTTCAGCTCTTCATTTGCTTGTGTGTGTGTGTGTGTGATACTGCGTGACCCTAGTCCGCTGTACGCATGCATCATGGGCAACTGTATACTGCAACATCAAGAGCCATGGGTCAGGAAATCATTTGAAAGGGTGGGAACATGTCAAGATGTAGTACATATTACTTTTTACATTTGAGAAAATGTTCGCCTTTCGTAGCCCTTATTTATATTGCAAACGCACACATAATCAAACAAGGAGCTAGATTTCCCACGAATTTTTCTTTTTCTGAGCATGCTTTTTTTTAACCTTGATCTTGCAACGTTTATACACGCTCCTGAGCCAGCTGATAGCATATCTGTTGTCCCAGGTCCTCTTATAGCGATAGCCCTTCTTATTTTACACGGTATGGCAAAAAAAGAAACATCTGCGACTTTTAACCTTCATGCCTTTGCATTTTCTGAAGCCATTCCTGCGAAATTTGCACTCAGCAATGGACTGACGTTCCCGGCAACCATTTCGAAGTTCAGCCAATTTTTTTCCCCCTAGAGCAAGGCAATGATTATTAAAAGTAAATCCGAAATCGAAATTGGCCGGAAGACCCTAGCCTCCAACTGTTGATCTGCAGTTGCAGCCCAGCTCTTCCTCCTCCCTTCAACTCCCGGCAAGGCCCCCATCCGTTTTCAATGCTCAATAGATTTTATTGAATGCTCATAGCCCAGCTTTGGCAATATGGATTTCAATGAAAATTGAAAAGCTCTTATAAACCTATGCAAAGTAAAAATTTTGTAAAAATAGCGGCCATAAAAGCAGGGCCTTTTTGTCTACAGCCATTTTATCGTCATACTCTGTACGTCGACTTCTCGGATGCCTGAATTGCAATGGTACCAACTCGTGAATAATAGAAGCAGGTTAGTTCAAATACTAGTCGAGTGGTGTTTTTCTTCTAAACTCACCGGATGATAGATTGCCAGAGGGTTCGTGGCCAAAGTAATGGTGCTTGATCTCGGCGTACCACGTCTCGACGGGTGCACGAGGGGTGACGATGAAGTCGTCGTCTGTGGATCGCACCCGGAAGATGTTCTCTCCGTATTTTAAGTCGACTCGGTGCTCCAGTCGCGCCGAGTCGCATAAGCGTTCCACCCGTTCCTTCGCTTCCCAGCACATCTATTGCATTAGTAAATTCATTTTAAAAATCTCTTAATACAACTTGCAAATATTGGGAGGAAACATCCTCCGGTTGGGATAGGAAAAATTGAGGGGAGTTGATAGAGCGTTCATACAAATCGGGGTACCTCACATGCATCCGTAATCGCGATTGGATTACCTCACCTGCAGATTGAGCTTGAGGGGAGGGACACCGTGCTTCGCCCTGTACGTATTGTGAACCACCAATGATTCGATGGCGAATGCTGCATCTTCTTGTGTCAACCAGTGGGGTTTCTGGCGAAGATATTTCAGTCTCATGTGCCAAGTGCAATAGACAAAATGTCAAAAAAGTAAAAATAACGTTATTTCGAAGTGAACGGTACCGGGTCAATATTCATATGATATTATCTTAACTACCGGGGTTTCCATGCTCTCTTTAAGCATATACCAGGTACAATCTTGTTCGGTCAAATTCCTGCTTTTTAAATCTTCCGAGGTAAGAGAAGATGGCATATTCAGGACTCATCAGTAAACGGCTGCAATATTAAAAATGCGAACGGTCGAGATTTGAATTTCCCGCTTCGACTTACCTCATGATGGGTATTCCCCGAAGGAGCATGAGAGTAGCGCCTTTTCGCCTCCCGCATTTCCTTGCCAGGAAACGAGAAACGGTCGCGATCCTTTGAGACGCTCGGGGGATCCTGGCTTCTCCGCCTGACCGCCTCTTGGCTGTGGCGTCGAGGGCGGAGGGGAGGGCCAGACGTCGATTCTGCGAGGGAGGCTTCCGGTTTTGGCTTGTCGAGGCTTCTGAAGAATCCCGAGATCCAGGAGTTCGAGCGGGGTTTCGTCTTCGGTTTTGGGGCTTCGTCTTCTGGTTTTCGATTGCCCGATCTTCTCAGTAAATCTACTATCCTCTCCCTGGTTCTTTTCTTCTTGGGAGAGGGAACGCTCTTGGACGAAGTGAGAATCGGCTTCTCTCTTGTCGTGACCGTGGTTTGAGGCTGGGTTGAGGGATTTTCCTTCGAGGGTCCTTCCTCTGACGGCTCAAATGTCTTTTGTGCATTCTTCGGCTGAAATATCATTATTGTGCATTTCATTAGGATGATGCCCCGAAGAATGATCATTTAGAGCAAAGTTGACGCAGACAAAGTCTGGAAAACCGTGGTGAAACATAGAATCTCACACCAAAGCCCTTACTCATCCATTATCGGAGCCAAAGAATCGCGGAAAATCTGAAAACCTGCCAAAGAGAGGGAATTTTCATCCATCCCCACAATTTCAGGGTGATCGATATGCGCTCCTCGATGAGGAAAATTTTCTGGACTTTGAGGAGAAACCTTTCGAGACCTTGGAGTGTGGAATTTTCTCGTCGAAGGGAAATGCCTCTAACCGAGATGGTAGCCAACGTTACGGTACCGAACTCCTTGGAATAAATGACCGAGAAAGTCAGGTACCTAGAATTAAATAGGAGAGTCTGTCACATGAATTTGCGAAATTATTCCGTTTGAAGGAATGAGCTAGCCATGACTTCATTTTTTTTTTCATATATATTCGCATCTTCATATATAGGAAGGAGAAATTCTCCTACGGTTGCGAGTTCAACTGTGTCCACCGACATCAACCAGAGCCATCAGATACGTCTCAACAAGTAAAAGAAATGTGTTTAGGGCTCGAGCCAATCGGTGCTCAAAGTCAAGAATCATCATTCAAAGCTTACACGACGTCATTTCGGCATTTATTCGAAGGAAAATCCACGGAAGCACGGCTCTGTCATCATCCCGATCGCTTCCAACAAGCTCACTTGGGCCCATCGAGAGGTTGAAGCGTCTACCGAAGAAGGCGCTGCAGTAGCGAATCAACTTTTAGAGTAAGGATTCAACTTTTCCCACCCGGTCGACATTGAAATCTGGGATTTAATTGCAAGGAAACCTGCTCGTTTAAAGTTTCATCTCTTCTTGTCTATTTATCTGTACGATTTTTATTATTTATCCCTAAAATTATATTTACCTGTATGATCTATTTATCTGGTGAGCGATGCGGATAGATCCGTCATCCGGACGGTAAAGGTAAAGCGCCATCGCTCATCGATTCTGGGAGCTTCGAGTGACTGCTAGAGGGCTTGCTTAATGCCTACTTATTTCACTACACTTACTCGAGGTCAGAACTCGCAAGGCTCGACCTCGTGCACTGATCGATTTCAGCCCATGGACATTTTCGTCGATGAATCTAATGGTTTTCGTGGCGTCGGTAGAAGCGACTGCACGCAAATCTTCCATTTCAAAATCCCAGGTTTCCCGCGAAACGTCGTACGGAACAGAGAACGACTCGTGAAAATCACGACTCCCGTCTCTGCGTTCGACGAAGCCGCCGATGAAGATTCCACCTAGGGGATCGGTTTTAGACACGCGGAACGGACACAGACCTTCGACGCCTGCGGTTCTCCGCCTTGCTCCACGGCCCGAAGACGGCCGTCGCCGCCTTCGTTCGCCGGTCCCATCGCACGCGCCGCCGCCTCGCCCTCCAAGGGATGTCGCTCGGCGACCTCCTCCGACTGCAAACCATTTCATCACCGTTTCACCATTTCACGAATTAACTGGGAAGATCAAATATTCGACGGGTCAGCTCCAAACGGTTTAGGCAGGAGACAAATTTGAAATTTGTTATCTTCCTGTACAATAGGTACCTATTGTGTTTCGAATCATTGTGGGAAAAGTGGAACCATTCGGAGTCCGAGGGGAACTCTAGAAAAGTGCTGCCACATTTTATACCTAGAGTTCTAAATCCTGTTGTCCCAAGAGAGAGAGAGAGAGAGAGAGAGAGTAGTTTCTCTTCCATGGTAAAACACATTTGAGTTGGTTCTCCAAGCCTTTCGAAAAGGGAGGATCGTTAAAGAATTTTCGCTGGGCAGTACATTTTCTCGTCCGACCTAACGCATGAATGTTCACTAAGTGCAACCAGAGAATTTTGCGCATCGTTGCGTAGTTCACGGGATTTCCTCGAGCAAGAACTTCTTGCACAGATGAGCACGAGTGAGGTACGAATATATTTATGGACCGAAAGTGTCCCATTTGATTTCTCCGTCACCGAGGTAGCATTGGGAATACGAATAAATATATTCTAAGAGTAAAAGGAAAGAACGCCGAGCTCGGGATTAAATTCCACGTGGATCCTCCACGACTTCCCATCGAAATGTCTTCAGGCAACCTTACGGCAAAAGTTACTCGTGCGATTTGGACGAATGGGATATCTGCAACGCCATGGATCGATGGGTTACGTTTTTCATTCGCACAATCTGTTCTCATCGCAGCGCTCGATAGGACGACCGAAGAAAAGGCCTATTTCGGCCTCGATTACTAATACGCGAAAAGGACATGGACCTTCCACGTTTGTGGCTCGAGTTCTTCGCTTCGTAGCCCGTAGACGGCCGACGCGATGTTTCGTTCGAGGGTCCCATCGCGTTCCTCACCTTCCACGAGTTTTTCGACCTCGTCTGACCTCGGCCGCGAAATTGCCTCCGAGTGAATGCAGGCAAAAACCGTCTCGTAGGAGATCCACAGAAAAAGTACGCTTGCTGTATTTCACCGGTCGACATTCAGCGGTCTGTCCGTCGACGCGATAACCGCCACTCGGGCGGAAGTGCACGATAGGACCTCTCATTAAAAGTATGAAAGTATAAAAGGGCACCGACCTTCGACATCTGTGGCTCGAGTCCTTCGCTCTGCTCCTCGGCCTGAACATCGCCGACGTCTTCTTCGTCCTCGGATCCCGTCCCGTGCGCCGTCGTCTCGTCCAAAGTCTGGTCTTCCGTCTCGTCCGACTGCGAAACATGGAATTCCCCGTTTCTGACTGTCGGCAGTCGGTCGAATTTAGGTCTCTCGTCCCTCAACCGGGGAGCCCATGCATCCGACGGGTGATTTCGAAACGATCATCGCAGGAAAATCTTGCATCACTGCGATCCTATGATTCCTGACTTTTTTCGACCCCAGTACATGAGGTAGTATTGGAAAACCTCGAGCAGGCAATCGACTAAAAACGTCTCGGCGCGGGAGGGTGTCCTTCAAACGATTCTATCTGTAGATGGTAATAAAAGGGGAAAATGCCGAAAGACAAGGGGATTTTTACTGCGTTTTTCCTCTGACCCACGTTCCCCAACGGCGCCGCGTCAAGGCCA
>CAJPEV010004790.1:0-19228 GCA_905338385.1 Darwinula stevensoni
GAATTCTCTCGGGGGGCCTTTAGATCGAAAGCGAGCTCGAAACTTTCTTCATCCGCTCGACCCGAGAGGCATCTTCGCTTCTTGACCTTCATTACGTGGCCTTTTGTTGTCGAAGGACTCGTTCGAGGCTCGAGGGTCGACCGACGTTGCCGGAAGCGGAGATTTTCAGGCATGATTATTGCGCGCACGCACACGCACGGCCACGCACGGCCACGCGCTCACGCACGCATAGAAGGCTATATGAAAGCAGACCGGGCTTGTGAAGCGCGGCGAAGACTCTCTCGGCGCGGTCCAGCCGCTGCAGAAGCGCCGTGACCGTCCGGTTGAGACGCAGCTCCAGCGCCTCCAGGCGAAGATCGAGGGCCTCCACGCGAAGATCGTGGGACTCCAGGCGAAGATCGAGGGCCTCCAGGCGTCGGTCCGTCGCGTTCAGCCCCTCCGCCGGCTCCTTCGTCTCCGCGCGGGGGGATACGGGCATCCGTCCCCTGGTTCCGGGGGCGAGGGCGAGGCACAGGAAGAGGCACGGAGCGAGGCACGGAGCGAGGGCGCTCATCGTCGACGGGGGAAGGGGGTGACTGTATTTTCGCTCGTCCTACTATCGGGTGGCCGTGGAGACTAATGTAAACGAGAGAAATAAACAACGACTTAGAGATCGACGTAGGCCTACGTTCGTTGCATTCTCGATTCGCCGAGGCATGCGGTCGCTTTTCTCCCTCGCGATGTCCACTTTCGATGGAAATTTTGCTGGTCTTTTTCGGCGCCGAATTCGTTTCGGGTTCCGAACGAGGACGAGAGGAGGAGAGAGTCTTTCGAGGACCAACTTTAGGAACCGAGTCGATGACGACATCTTCACGAGAGGAGTGAAACCGAAGCTTCGAGAGACGTTGGGCTAGATGTCGCGCCCGACTGGTCGTGACGTCGGACACGATGGCGTGACCCTAGGCTACACACGATGGGGTCAGCCATAGGCAGGGGGGGAGAGTGAGGTCTTCGGTTCCTTCGCGTGTTTTGGGGGCCCGTTTTCGCTTCTGCTGGCTCTGTCGGTCCGTTTCGATGTATTCGAACCAGGAGAACGTGTTCAAGGTCGCGGGGTTCACCTTTTTTTGCAACTTCGAGTGCGGGAACCTCGCGCGAGTCGAGTTGGTGCGATCGTCCGTGGACAGGAGCAGTGTGAATGTTGTTACTAACGTCGTCGATTATCCCGGGTTGGGAACGTCGTATCAGGTGTCTGGATCGCCTTGTTCGCCCTATGGGAGCCCTTCTGGAGGTCGGTGCACTTTCGCATCTTGGATGGCAGGCCTAACGTTGGGCCTATAGGTCTTTGCCTGACATAGCATCTTAGATCTAGCTCCTTTCTGAGTTAGGTCACAGTCCAAGTTTATTTTCCCTGTTTAGATGCTTCCTTATTTTGGCCGAAGCCCTTGGTTAATGCACTGGCAGGTGCGTAGGCATTACATTTGGCTTGGTCTTATGCCTATCTGGACCAGTATACCTAATAACTCCTGCCTTACAAGCAGTAATAGGTATTCAGTTGAGGCCCAAGATAACTGAGTTCAGGTCAATAGTTGGTTTTGATTGAGTCTTCACTTTTGAGAGATGACTGTAGCTTGCCTTAATTTGTCAGGTTCACCGAAGTCATCGTCCGGATCTTCCTCGGTCGAGAGGAAGGTGCTGAAGCGCCCTTTCCTAGGAAAGACTCCTTCGGTGGAGAAGCGTCCCGAGTTCGAGTTCAACCTCTGGACCTCACCAGACTGTGCTGGGACTGAATTCCAGAACAAGAATCGGACATGGTTTTGCTTCGGTCTCAAGGGTAGGCCTCTTGCCAGGAAACTCGCTGCAAATTGCCCTCTGCTTCAGATGTGTCTCCATTTCGAATTTCTTGTTTCAGGAGGGCCACCAGGATGTCTCCTTCAACTGAATCTCATGAACCTGAACCGTCAGAAGAAGCTGTTCTCACAAGGGATGAGCCCCGTGTTCATGGTCCTCCCGGTCCAGCGGCAGTGGGAACGCATCCCCGGCAAGACGTCCTTCGAGGTCTGTCTCCGTGTGCATTCGGTGGATTTGCATTTGAGTACAGCAGCAATAATGCCTTTCCTTCCAATGAGTAATTTCAAAATTCCAGGCTACCTAAAGGAAACTTGATCCATATATGTGTAAGATAGATTAAGCATCTTCATTGGTAGAGCAGTACAGGCAGTGATTGATAAAGTACTCAGTTAGAACTACTCCTCACAGGGAAGTGCTAGTATGTCCTATATGCCAATGAAAGGTGAGGTTGAAGATAGTAGGTTAAGGATCAATCAAAATTTTGGTATATAGTTATAAGTTGAGATTTTGAATGAAATTGGTGTACCTGGTGGAGGGTTTTAGGAAATGAAACCTGTCTCTTTAGGTCTTAACATGGTATTCCCTGTGTGCTGCTGAGTTTGTTATGCAGCTTGATTTTAAAATTCCAAGTTGGAAGATTAGTACATAAGGATCATTGCAGTCATTTCAACTGCCTACAAAGTTTTATGTGGTTTTCAATTCTAGCTAATGCCCACTTTCACTTGAAACTCATTAAGTTTGTCACAAATCTTGTTTACCACACCACTGCAACAGTAAATAAATCATTCCTTATATGCCCTTCCGCATGACCCACATTCTACCTAAATGGACCAGGTGTGGTTATTTTGATGACTGAGAAATTTAGTCCTGCAAGCGTTTAAGTTGAAAACTAAACATTGCATGTAATGGGTGTCAGTTCATTAGGTGAGCTTTCTCCTTGGATTGCCATAGGAAAAAGACTTTATGGTGAGGTATTGGTGAATCCAGTTACATGGCATGTCTTCAACAATCTCACTCATTGCAAGATCTTGTTTACTTGAGTTACTGGTGTAATTTAGCTTGAAAAATAAGAAAAGACTTTGCTTGCTCTCAGCAGCCATAGCAAATGATGTTTTGCTACATTGTAGAAAGTCTGGAATCCATCTTGGGTTGTAGTGTTTAGGTCAAATGTAACTAGATTGGACTTTTTGTGTTTATTTATATTTTAATCACAAGAATGGGTTTGTCTGCATGTTCAACAGAAATGTTCAAGACTGTTCTGAAGAAGTACTAGTTTTACTAAGGCCTTCTAAGTTATGTTAACTGCGAGAATGCAGCAGTTGGAGAGCAATATGATTGTAGCTGCACCTAAACTGGATTGGTTTTCTGGATCTTGTCCATTGGTGTATGCCATTCCGCCATATGTAGAAGTTCAACACAGAAATTTGAAACTTTTCTTGTGTCTAGATGGGAAAGTTGAATATTGAATATAACAAGGAATGATGGAAAACAAAAACTGATCCCAAATCTGTTAGGTAATGGCATAGCTCCATTACTGTGGAAAAAAAACAAACAAAATAGAAATGAAGCGAACATTTACTAACAGATTTAGGATCAGTTCTGAGTTGCCAACATCATTTGACTGGAATTGGTATCGGGAAATCCTGTTTCGAAGCATCCCTGTTTAAAATGTGTGGATTTGGACCACAAATGTCTCCCCAATTCTTGTGGTTTGATCATACTCAAACATTTTGACATCACAAAAACATGGCACAGATTATTTTCCTTGTCCTTATTGACCATATTGGAAGGGAAGGAACCATTTAAAGAATGTATATGTTTATCTGTATGATTCCACTTTATTTACTTGGAAAGTGATGTTGCTTCTTTTAACATAACAAGTTTATAGCACCTATTGGTATAGCAGAGCTGTCTCTCTTTATGGAGCTCCTCTTCCCACAAATTGTTAGCACATTTCCCCCTTCAGTCCATACCAAATTTCTTGTCTTATTCTCCACTAGTGTGTATTGCAGCAAACCAGTTTGAGGTTTTGTCTTGATTCAACCTATTATAGGGTTGATGATGGTGCTGTTGCATCTGCTAAAAATGAAGACCTATAGAGTGAACCATTGTCCTTTTTTGCAGAACACAGAATCGGCTTTCACCGTGAGGTTCCAGTTCCGTATGCCGAGCATGGAGGGGGCAGAGTCCTACATTGCTTTCACTTACCCTCACAACTATGCCAAGCTGGAGGACATCCTGTTGCGACTGGACCAGCGCTACCCCCAGCCCCGTAGCCTCACTCCTCCCCCAAACCCTCGTGGGATTTACTACTTCCGCGAGACCCTGTGTTACAGCTTGGATGGGAGGCGCGTGGACATGATGACTGTGACTTCCAATGATGGTGCATCGAACTTGTGCGAAGACCCATTTGACATCTCAGTCTTCTTGCCAAGCCAGTCTGTTTCCTTCTGTTTTTTTTTATGATTTTGATTTTAATGATTATGATTATTGTCCTATTTCTGGGTGATTTTGGACCTATCTTCTCTTCTCATGAAAGTGGCAAAAGAAGCTGATGGTGCAATATGAAATGCAGTTATGATGATTGGTATGCAACATTTTAATTTGTTGCATCACAGGCTATTGGCAGTGCCAAAGGAGGAGGAGACCCTGCTGTCACGTCCCAGATGCTTTCCAAAGAAGAAGGTGGTGTTCCTCACGTCACGGGTGCACCCTGGGGAGGTGCAGGCCTCTTATGTCTTCAATGGGTTCCTCAAGTTCCTCCTGAATGAGAAAGACCCAAGGGCAGCTCTCCTCCGCCACCAATTTGTGTTCAAGCTCATCCCGATGTTGAATCCAGATGGGGTCGTTCGGGGTCACTATCGCACCGACCAGCGTGGGGTGAACCTCAATCGCATTTATGTCGACCCGTGCCCCCATCATCACCCGACTGTTTTTGCTGCTCGCAAGATTTTTCTTTATCACCATCAGCAGAAGGTCTGGAGCTAGGACTTATATTCTCTGCATTCAAACATTGAAAGGCAGCTTAAAAACTATTTTATGTACATGAGCTTTTGCAGTTGCCATTATTAATTGTCTGAGTCTACCTCACACCTCCTCTTGGTTATTTGCATACATATATTTCCAGATAGTTTCATGAAATTGTTGAAAGAAGCTGAGGATGTTTCTTTGAAAGAAAATGCAAACATGGCCTTGTAGTCTGATATTGATTTCACATTCCTAAGTTTCCACTTTTATTTAATTTACATGACTGATGATTGCCCTCACTGTGAATGGACTTCTGTCATACTTTCAGCGTGACTCAGGGGTTCCATATCAGCAGTGTGCTGGGATGGAGCCACCCTCGGTGAAGCCGTGCCTGTCGGTGCCAAACCTGCACAGCTGGGAGACTTCAAGCTCTTTATTTGATTCAGTGGCACAGCCCCTGTCCTCTGAATCTCAGAGCTTGGCGTCTGCAGAGACTAGCAGCTCGACCTGGACGAGCATCCGCAACGATGATTTCCACCTGACAGGCAGCATGTCGGCTGCAAGTCGTTCTGGCTCCTTCCTCACTGTTCCTTCCTCTCCCTTCTTGAATGTCAGTCCTCTCCTATTATGTTGTTTTCAGTAAGAACATGGGTTCATTATTTAGTTTAAAAAAAGATCCATGCAATCTAGTAAAACTAAGCCTACCAGAGTGGATTGGCAGAAATTGAAGCTTGTAGTGTAATGGAGCTGGTTGAATTTTATATTCATCTTGACATAGGTGGTCCTGGTTTGCATATATCCAACCTGTAAAATGGCAAAGTAAATGAATAGGTGATTATAAGGAAGTAGTGGTTTGTTTTCTGTTTACCATTTTTTTTTTGCCCTACAATTAATTTATAAAAGTATACAGTACTCAGTATGCAAGAAATATGACACGATGCATTGTATCTGATAGCTGAGTTTCCTGATTTTCTAAGGAGTGTTCTGTACTCAAAGAATTAAAGTGTCATCAACTGATAGTGTCTTTGGTGATATTCTTGCTTTCTGAATGACTTCAGTTTTTATTTAACTCTTCTGTAACTACATAAATTATGGCTTTTCTAATGAAGATATGTTAATCAAACAAAATTTGCAAAATTAGCATAGATGTTCTCCATACTCTCAAATTGAATGCTCAAGACTCCTCTTAGCCTGTATTCACTTTGTATAAGTACCTGTGCTTGTTTTCAGTGGGCGTATGATGTAGCACTTGACTATCAATCTGCTTGTATGGTGGTATGAGTACTTCATCTCGAAACCCCATTGAACATTACATGGTGGGCTCTGCAGGCTCTGGAAAGAGAGACCATCGGTGGAGTGGGGAGTGATTCGGATGATGCAGGCATGGGAATGGGAGAACCACTCGCCGGCTGTGATCCCGCCGATGTTCCGATTGTCAAGACGAGCACCCTCAATGCCGGGAACGACATTCCTGCCAAGCACTTTGAACCAAGTCGCATGTGGCCGGCTCCGTTGAAAAAGAAGACCCAGGCTCAGCTGGACTTTTACGAGAAACTCACCTCCCTCAAGTTTGGCTTTGGGTTCCAAAAGTTCTCACCTCTGGCATGCAGGTCCGACCACTCTGTCTCTGCATGCTGTATTATTCTTTTGAAGACTTTTCTTCTCATAACTTGTTTCTTGACATACTTGCCAATGAGGCAACCAATTTAATCCCCTAACTTGGACAAATTTCAATCCCCCCAGCTAACTAGTCTCTGGGGGTATTTTATACCCTTTGAAAAACTGCTAATAATGGAAGATATATGTTTAAGGAAATTATTTTTTCAAATTTTCTGTCAATAGAACATGAAAATTATAAAGAACCAAGATCTGGGCTGTTGGGGGGGGAGGGGCAGGGGATTTTTCGGGTGAGTAAGTTTATAGTTATCTCCATGTGGTCCTGAAAAGACTTGTTTTGTTCTGCCTTCTCAACCACCTCCACCAAAAACCAATTGTGCTCTCTGCTCAAATTAAGCATCTTTTATCAGAGTGCCGAAATCATCTATACAAAAAATGGCATGCAAATCACTGAACATGCATCCAAACTCTTCCCAAAGTCAGATATCACTGCTGTACTATACCATCTTGTCCAGAATATTGGTTCAGCTCCCACAGGAACTACTGAGTGAGAAAAAAATCCCAGAAAATTTCAGTTGCCCTTTTGTGAGGTTTTTGAGAATAAGATCTTTGGGTAGCAGTGGTGGACTATGACAAAACCTTGGAAATGGAGGGGCAAATAGGCCAGTTTACTTTGAAAGGGCTTGCAAGGTATTGACATTGTTGGGAGTGAAGGATGAAAAGCCAGTTCAACTGACAAGCTCAAAAAGTTAATGCTAAAGTGAGGTTCAAGTCCTCCAAACATTGTGAGCAATGTCAGTTTTAGTATGAGTGCTTTAAAAATGTTTAATTTTTTTTTTTAACGACAGATGTGTGAGAGCAGAAGGCAAAGGAACAGAGGATACACATACCAGTACCAGTGTTCCAAGAATGGCTCGAACCAAGCTCGAACTTGGAGACGAATCTTATGACTCGGAGAGTGCATTCCCCAACTTGGAGACTTCCAGCCGGGACACAGACTACCCAACAGATTCTTCGTCCCACCAGATCAATCCCAGACCTCCACCTGCTCCACCTCCACCTCCACCCCCTTCCCCATCCAACCCGGGTCCCGTTTCTGAGACCCCTGTCATGGATGAGGAGACACAATTTGCATTCCCATGTCTCTCCTCCAGCGACCATCCTAAGGTCTGGATCACATGCTTAAATGATGTCTAAATATTTCTTGACAAAGGGGAGAGTCAATGAAACAATGCTTCAGTAATTTCATTTCAGAAATTTTCATACATGTGCATCAGGCTACCAGGGCACCAAAGAATCACACAAAGAACTAGTTAATGTATTGCTCTCCTATTTGTCTTGCCCAAAGCAAGGAAAGGGCTTATTAACTTTTCCCTGATTCTCCATAGAGGATAGTATAAAGGTTTACCTTTGCATCAGCCAATACTTTGTGGCTAATCTAGTTTGTTTGGTTTAAAGGATCACTCAATTGAAGGTGTAATTGTTAAAAAGTTGGCATGATTAGTTGAATATAAATAAATCTTAAATCTTCATGATGGTATCATGCTTGACTGGGTGGTGCATTCATCATTAATTAACTGTACCTGTGAGGTGTCATAAAATTGCAGTAAAGGTTAATTGATGAATAAAATTTCAGTAGCACTCCTCATGTTACTCTGTTGCAAATGACAAGACAAAACAAAATTTGATGTGAAATTTGAAATTACTCTCTTCTGTAGTTTTTTAGATGTATATAAAAGAAGTAAAAATTGTTGCCAGGCCAGGAGGGAGATTTATAAGCCAATTAGAATTCAATAAATCAGACAAGCAGCTTGTGAATAATTTGAATTTCATATTTTATAGGTTACTGGTCATACTTTCAGCCCTTTCCTAAACTTTCCAATTCCTACTTCAAGTATTGAAGGGGCTTGATGGGCTCTATTACATGATTTGGTTGCTGGCAGGAGGAGCTGAAAGAGGAGGAATCCAGCTGCCTCCCCGACTTCCTCAAGAGCTGGGCTGACAAAAAGATGCGGTCTGATGTGGACAGGCCCAATGATCTCAGGGTCACCGAGGAATCGGGGATCTACGCCTACATCGATCTTCATGGGCATGCCTCCAAGAGAGGTGAAGTACATTCTGTCATTTTTTTCCTCCGATTTTTCCTGAAAAACTCTTTTTCACTTCAGTTAGTGATTCAATTGGTTAGTAACATGATTCTTGGAAGTCTACAGAGTTTGCCTTGTGCCTGACGCATTCGTTGTTCACCGCCTTCTTGTTACGGTGACCCTATGCTCATCACCATTTGGTAGACCTTTTTCAAATGTAGAAGTATCAGATCTGTTTCGGATCTCGATCTCGGTCAAACTGACCCGATTCGGGCCCCAAATGAGAGCCAATGCTTAGAAATGCAGGTCTTCATTCTAGGATGTTTGGTAGCTGCTCTTGAAGCAATGTCCACTGTTCTTGGTGCAAGTTGGAAGAATGCTTGCACAAAACAATAAAAGAAGAACTGGATGGTATGGAACTTGATTCATGTGGCAGCATATGCAATAGGCAGGAATGTAGGAACTGTGGAGTGCCCAAGGCTCTGAGGTGAAAGTTGTTAATAGAAAGCCTAATCCCTACTTTCTTGCGAAGGGTATGAGAGCCCTCACTGAAGATTTACAGGATTAAGACCACCCTAATTGCTGTTCTTTATAAGGAATTCCAAATGAAAGTGATTCACACATGACTGTTATGATCTGTTTCCACCAGGAACGTTCATGTTTGGGAACTACTTCAAGGAGATGGAGGCAGCAGTGGATGCCCTCCTCCTGCCCAAGCTCCTCACCTTCAACTCCCCGCACTTCGACTTCCGTGGCTGCAACTTTCGGGAGTCCAACACTCGGTACGAGACGTGCGCTTTTTCGTGCCTCTCCTTTGTGTCGGCTGTAGCCTCGTAGAGGTGCTTGCGTGTTGATTTTGTAACGGCTCCGAAAGCAGGGACTAAAGTATTGGCAAACTTTGTAGTTTATTTTTTTAAATGATTTTTAAAGGCTTGTATGGTGGTGTGGTTATTGGAGCAAGAGGGCAAAATTAAAATGGGGAAGAGGAGGAAAAGTCATGGATCAGCAACAATATTGTTTTTCATTTGAAAAACTGTCTTCAAAATACTGGTCGTTCTGAATATTTTTTATTTTACATACATTGAAACCAGAAGGAGGAGACTGAACAGAATTCACCTGTGGTCACTTCGAAAGTTGCACAAATATGTATTTTTTTAAAATGAAATTTCAGAGCCTCCAATCCAAACATGATTATGTTACAGCTCAGCAAGAAACCTTTTTGGAGATCTTAATGTTCATTGATGTATGTACAATATAGCATGGTGGTAATACAAAATCCTCATCATCACTGACATGGAGAGAAAGTGAAAGAAAAAAAAAACCACGTGCCTTGATCCTCATTAGTATGCGTTCTGCCATCTAAGCTGGGTAGTGATGTGTTACAAGTAATGTTACTGTTATTACTGTAAGTCATTCCGTTCTTGCAGGGGGAGAAATCAGAGAAAGTAAGAATGTAGACACAGTCACGATTTCAAGCGCTTCTACCGTTGTAACTGTTGTAGTTCGTTTCTTTTACCTGGTGATTTTGCTTGACTCGACTAATTTCCTCTGTTATTCGATTGGCGGTAAATGCGAGTAAAGGTTTACCTTGTCATGGGACTGATTACTGAACGAAGAAGCGAAAAGTAAACGGATGTATTTATTTGCAAGCCCAATTTATTAAATTAAGCTACTGTGGAAGTATGACTTGAAGTGAGGGATTGGAAAATGCAAGCACGACTGCAAAAACTTCTGCAAACCTGCGTGGAATATCGACGATATATAATAATAATAATATTTGAAAAAAAGTCTGCGATTTCATTCTTTCTGTCGCCGAGTGAAATCCCAGTGTGATTTTCTCCTACCGAAAAGCCATCGAGCGTGAGATAGTAGAACTGGATCGTTTCCAGGATCCACGGCATGAGCAAGGAGGGATCGGGGCGCGTGCACCTGTCGAAGGTGACGGGCGGGCACGCGCGGTGCTACACGCTGGAGTGCAACTACTTCTCGGGCCGGTGCCTCAACAGCCTCCCGTCCTTCCCGCCCAACGTGTCCTTCCCGGACAACAAGGCGTGCCAGCCGGTGTACATGGGGCGGCTCGTCAAGTACACGTCGCAGGTGTACCGAGAGGTAACTGGTGTCCTTGGATCGTCGACGCGGCTTTTGTTTGTTGCGTTGGGTTCGGGCGTCGCTGGGTGCGTCAAGCAGATGTTTATTTTTGGCGGATTCGTTGTAAATGTATTATCCTTATTTTTTTGCTTTTCTGTGCATCATTTGTTCAGGAAAGAAGTTGATACAGGATTTGGTTAATGATTAAAAAATAATGAGCGAATTTTTCTTGGTTTGTGTTTCTTTTCGGCATAAAAACTGTGAGACGTGTGCAGTGCTTGTAAATCTAGAACAGGCTTGGATGAGGTGAAAACCGGTTGGTTTCGATCCTGCAGGTCGGTCAGAACCTGGCGGTCTCGATCCTCGACCTGTCGGGTAACAATCCGTATAGCCGCCTGAGCCAGAGCCCCTGGCGGGATCTGAAGGGCCTACGAGAGTACCTGACCCAGTACCTGGCGTCGCCGGAGTCCATGTCGTCGTCGCTCCTGCCGGTGTTCTACGTGAAGACCCCGCCGGGGCCGCCGTCCAGGTGCCCGACGCCCCCGCCCCGCCCCCGCTCCGCGTCCGAGAGCTCCATGGACCAGGAGCGGACGAGGATGGCGCCGCCGAGGCGGGTGGCGGGGACGCCGACGCCGCTGCCGATGGCGACGGTGCAGATCGAGGACGCGAAGTTGCCGAAGCCGCCGGCGTTGAGGTTGAGGGCGATGAGGGCGAAGCGGCCGTCGACCGCTTCGGCGAGCGGGGGACGGAGGAAGCCGAAGAAGAAGCGGCTGAAGCGGAAGATCAACCAGGAGAACGATCCGCTGGCGGTGCTGCTCGCGGAGTCCGCGGACCCGCCGCCGGTCGTCGCGGCGACCAACGCCCCGCTGCCCAAAGCGTCGGTCCCGGCCGCGGCGACGAAGATGAAGGGCGTGAAGATCCCGAAGCCACGGAGCAAGGCCCTGTCCTTCCTGAAGGTGAAGAACGGCGCCGGGTCCAAGTCCGACTCTCCGCGGTCCCCGGAGCCGTGTTCGAGCAAGGACGTGAAGCTCCCCGCCCTGCCCCGCGTGCCCCCGCTCCCCTTCGCCGAGAAGGAGAAGGACAAGGACGGCGGCTCCCCCGGCGGGCAGCGGCGGAAGCTCCGCCGCCTCGGCGACATCGGGAAGAAGCGGAAGCGGAAGAGCGGCCGGAGCGGATCCCCGCCCTCTCCGTCCTCTCCTGCCATCTCGTGAGTCCTTTCCGAAACGGATTTTTTTTTCGACGCTCCTCTCTCTCCCCGATTCCTCGATTGCAATGCTGTCCGACGCACCGGGACGCGGTGGCTGCCGTTTTGACTGTGATCTGATTTCCGTTATTTTCCCCTCCCAAGACCCGATCGTTGATGAATCCTCATCGTTACCATGCGGTATCGTTCGTAGAGTCGATCGAGTGAAAGGATATTTACTCACCCGAATGAGTGTATATTATTCATGCCTTCCACTTTTTTTTCACGCGTGAGAATTAGAGGTATATCTTATTAAAAGATTGCTCTCCTGTTATCAGATTTGTCAAATCTCGAGAGATTTGTAGTGACTCGAAGTTCCTTGGCCTCTATCTTATAGAGTTTCTCTCTGCCCTTGCTCACTATTTTTTCTGTGAAAAATTTTTCGTTTTTTTTTGTTTTCCTTTCACTGTTGAAATTAGAACCCCGTGCTACACCGGCAAATGAATAAAAAAAAATATTGTATTAGACCTCATATGTCGAAATTTTTCATTTTTTAAAATCATCTTTGACCTGGATGATGACTCGATTGCAGATGCTTAAGCTTGGATGCTTAAGCTTAAGCCAAAATCCTTGGAAAGCTTCAATTCCGGGCCTGGAACTTGCAGCGCATGAAAAAAAATTAAGTGAAATAATCAATTTAAAAAATCGAGAAGTGTGCGAAATTTCTTGATTGTGATGCGCCTGATATTCTCCCTGTCTCCTTCAGAGCTGCCCAGGTTTATTAGGGTAAGGTAGCTACAGCAGGGGCCAACGGTTCGATACGAAAGAAGGGTTACGGAAGACCTAGGGGTGACGTTGGGCTGACCTGACGGCTAGGAGACTTTCCACTTCGGCGTGAGAGAGCAGGGAGTCTGGTCCCGTTCGTTCCAGGTCCTTCACGGATGAGGCATTTTTTCCCTTGCTTCGAGGGAGCATGGGGGCCAAGGAGCTCTTCGTGCGACTTGGATTCCCAGGCGAGAAAGTTCTTTGGAGGATGTGGATGAAGCGAAGGGATCGATCCGGGCAGGGGAGCGGTCGAGATCGATCAGCGGGGACTTCTTTGGGGGGAGGGGGGGGGGGGAGAGGGGGGCGCGATCTTTAACCCTGTACTTACCAGAGCCCGGATGGTCACTTGTTTAACTCTTCGTTTCACCCCGTTTTCGAAAAGATCCCTTAAAAATACTTAGCCTAATTATTTTTAACGTGTCTTCGGGAAAATACCTCGAGTATCGATCTTTGAGGTTCAAGGCGCAGCCTTCACAAATGCCTAAATATTTGCGTCAGGGTCCATTGGACCTAGAACGGTTGTTACAGTGTTAATAGGTTCTCATATTTCCCGATGAGGGGTTTTGTACTTGTACTTTGCACTATTTGCTCCTCCTGTTCCTTTGCCTATTCTTCCTATCTCTCTGCTGTGGCCCACCTGTTTCCTGGACAAGACTCTCGAAGACTCCCGAAGATTCTTCCAATCTAAAATGACCGGCCGGTGGGATAAGCCGTTTTGAAAATGTATGAGTGTTCAGGTTGGTGTCTGCAAAAATACGAGCGCTTCTTCAGCGATGTCAAGGGATTTGAGAAAATTCAGCTTGAATGAAGAAATGAAAAAGCAACACCTGTGTTGCCTATGTTGCCTATGTGTTGCCTGGTAACCTCCGATTCGCGACACTTTCGATTGCGTGAAATAGTAGGTAAAATTAGCTGAAGTTTAAAATTCGGAACGAGGCAGAAAACCGGTCGGAAAAGAAGGAAAAACTGCGACGAATTCCAACTTGAAGCGCGCAGGAATCCAACCCTACAGTCACGCTCGACGGATGAAAATCGCTAAATCGGATAAAATCGGATTTAACGAATCCGATCGAACCTAATCGAGTCCGAAATTCCCGTCGCAAGCGGAATGTCGTTTCCCCGCAAGCGGAGATTTAATCCATTTCGTCGCAATTCTCGTCGCAATCCCCGCCCTGACCCAGGTCGCCCGGAACCCTCCGCGAGTTCCGGAACCCTCCACGCGTTCCGTACGAAAACAGGTTTCCTCCCGACATCTATATCGGTCGGAAAGCCCGGTTTAATGATATCCTGATGCCTGGGATTCCAGTCGGGAAGTTAGGAATCAGGATGTGCTCACATTCCGAATGGACACCCCGGGTGCATCCCCCCCCCCCCCCCCCCCCCCCCCCCCCCCCCCCCCCCCCATCGAGTACTTCCAGAGATGTAGCAATCTGAAAGTAGCAGAAAGTGACCAACTTTAGGTCAAGTCGTCATTGCAAACCAGAGGAAACAAAATTTTCTGTTGCGGAAGGAGATACCATGATGTTCAGAGTGTCCTTACCGTTTACAAATTTATAAGTGAACTCCTGTGGCATAAAAAAATTTTTGGCGGAGTATCTTAAAAAAAAAGTAACGATAAATTATTCTAAACTCTGTCGCTGAGACTGCTCTGAAGAAAAGGGATTAAATGTTGGTGGAAGACGTCGCAATTCTTGAATATTTCCGCAAATTTGAATGCTGCTCAAGTTCGCTGAAGTTCAGCGCCACATGGTCAAAATTACTCAGACCAATTCGACTTGCGGATGCTTTTTTGCATGTGAGCTGGCTTGACATGGAGCGAGGATTTACCGGTAGTAATTAATTATTTTGATGAACCTATTGAACTGAAAAAAATTTATCATTTATTGATCGTAAAAATGTTGCTCGAAAAGCGGAAGGGTCGAGAATCCCCACCTGCCCCCCACTTGCCCCCCACCTGCCCCTGGCCCCCCAAGTCGACCGACCTCCCGTATCGCCCAATCGCCCCTTGCAGCATGAAGTCGTAAAATGCACGGGACGTCGGGGACCCCCTTGACGAATGGTCACGACGCGTCGATCCCCATCGCCATTCCTTTGGGCGTCCGGCTCCCACACGATCCGATTTTATTGCTCTGCTCCCTTCCGTACGTCCGGCCCTTTTTCTGTCGCTTCGTCCGGCATTCTGTCCCGGTCGGTCCTCCTGCCTCTCTACGAGACGCTTTTGGTACTTAGGGTATCAGATGAGTACTTTAGACCTCCTCGGAGCCCCCTTCGACCGAATTCCTCGTGTAGTTTTTGCTCTGGTCTTGCGCGCGTGCGTGGGAATTAATTACTTTTAAATACTTTAAGTACAAGTTGTAGGTCGATGTACCAAGTAGGCGTACCGTCGCACCGAGACCAAGCTCTTCAGAAACTCATGAAACAGCAATCCCAATCACGTGCTTCTGGATCTACGGGATAGATGAGACTTATAGATAATCCCCCCAAATCCGATCTTTCGTTCCGAAGTCACCAATGCGACCTTGGAGGAAATCAGGAGAGTAAAAAAAAAAGTTTGAACGTTTTCATGACTTTTCGCTCTAAGGAAAAGCAAGGCATGCCCCCATATATTTGGTCCCTGGGCGGCCCGCCGACCCGCACGCTCCCAGGATCGCGTGGGCCGGCATGCATTGCCCTTTCGAAGTTTCACAAAACCTCTAATGCACACTTCCTCGGGTTCGTCGATCGCCACCAGAGTGCCAGAAATGGAAGACCTCTACGTCTGGTAACACCTCGACGCAGTGGAGGCCCACGTGACTCCTCACGGCTCCTCGTGGCTCCTCAAATGCCAAGAAGATCTCGACCTTAGCACATCGAGCAATAAATATTCGAAGTCGCCGAACAATTAAACGATCGAACTTCTCCATGGCCACGTTGACGCTAGATCCCTCTTCTCCTTTTAAACATACGAGGGCAATTGAGGACAATCCGGTCGTCCTGGCATTCGAGAAGCAGCAAGGCAGGTCGAATAAGCCACGAATGTTGAAATATCTGTGCATTTCGCGTCGAGAGACATCCTAAGACATCGCGGACGAACGTGGTATGGAGGTTCTCGGGATGAACTGGTGTCACCCGCAGTGGTTGTCATCCCGTTCCCGCTGCCATCTCTTGGCAGAGGCGATAACCACTTCTCTTCCTCCCCTCACCTTAACTCTATTATTTAACTGTGTAGGACTTGGCAATGCATGTAGGCCTCATTTGAGGATAGCAGTTGGTTCTGACATTAGGAAATGGGCATTTAAAGCTGGGTATAACCCTTTAGAAGAACAGAAATTGCGAATCAGCAGGAAGTCAGTTTCATCATGCATGATTAAGCTCCGTTTCGCCATCTCGTTTTCCGCTTGTTGGTGTTTATGAGAATTTTCAAAATTCACTCGTCGGCTTGAATCTCAAAATAGTTCAAGATTTTGAGAGAGTCCTGGGATCTGCCTGATTCGAACCGAGTCTCGGATGGATCCCCTGCCGCCTCGTTCGAGCCGATCGCAAGGGAATCCGAGAGAAAACTCGTTCTGCCCCTTCGTGTTTCCGGCAGTATTTACGACTCCAACAGCATTAGTGTCCCAAAAATATTTGTGACCCCGAGCGTATTTATGCCCCCAATAGCATTTTTGCCCCCAGTATTTCTTTTTTACTCCCGTCTTTTGATTCCATAAAGCTGTGGGGCAGTCACGTTCCATTCCACGTCTCTTTTCGGCCCCAAATGGCCTATTTCCGCCAAAATCCCTCCCATTCATTTGCTTCATCTCATTAAAAAAAAATGGCATGCTGACGTGCTGTCATAAACCGTTGTTTATCCTTAAGCTGGGATTTTTTCGCTGTGATAAAAAAAAACTCTGGGAATTCTGATGGGCTAGTTGTGGGAGGAGGGGGGGGGGGAATCCTACTACTTATATATATATATACATTTTTAAATATAAGTTGTAGGATTCCTCTTTGTCCCATACATCCGGTTTCACCTTGGATTCGGATGTTTCTGAGAAATGAATCTGTCATCCGAATGGATGACAGATCCATTTCTCCGAGTATCCAAATTTTATTTCCAAAGGAAGTAGTTGAAACTGGTATAACGTCCGCTTCTTTCCGTATTTGTTTGGCCAATTTGTTTAAAAACCAATTTCTTTCCAGACCAAACGTGCCAAGCTTGCCTTGAACTTGTGAAGCTTCAAAAATTTTTCAGTGAATAAGTTTTCTCGAGTAATGAAGTACGCCCATTTTTAAATAAGTAAAATCATGATAAATGAATAAATCGAATAAATCCACGAACTTTTCAATTTCACCTCGGAAACCCGATCCGAATCCACCGCTCACCGGGAAGTTGCTGAAGAGCGATGGGATCATCCCGTCGGACGTCGGGCCCCCCGCTGCCAAAGAAGCGGGTGATCCAGCCGAAGACGGTCTCGAACACGTTCGAGGATCCGGCATCCCTGTCCTCGAATCCGGACGCGAGGGCATCGTCGATCCCCTCGATCACAGGAGAAGCCAAGACGGCCATGACCGCCAGCGCCGCGAACGCCCACACCGCCTGCCAATGACCCTGTGGATGTGCATCGATGAAAAGACTGCGGCTGGTCCTTCTGGATTTTATATTTCAGATCGATTTCAATTGAATTAATTCCGAATGGTAAATTCGCATTTATCTGAGTTATTTATTTAAAATTGACTTATTTGACTCCATGTTGTTTCCACAGAAGTCAGGAAGTGAATAAACGCAGTTTGAACCAATCTGGTGTCTGTCGCATATTTATTCCGCTTCGAGAAAAATTCTCACATCTGAAAGGAGCACAGGCCCGTCAGACCGGATAACAGTGCTGTCAGACAGTATAACATTGCCTATTCACGAAGACAAGCTGAATCATACCCTCGACCTGGATGAAACAGAATGCACAAGCAATTACGGCATCACTTTCCCTTCGCGAATTGACGACCCGACGAGTTCCTTGTCGGAAGCTGATTAAAGCACTGGCCCCAATCGCGGGTGAAATTGAGAATCCCTCGGGGAAGGCTCGAAGGGTGAAGAATTTCACTTCGGGAACGAAAGTCTCGAAAGATGAAAGTGTTCTTGGCTGACAGTGAGAAGCATGACGCCGTTATTTTTCGAGCTTGATTATCGCGAAGGGAAAAATACGATCTCATTCTGCTTTCGTCGGATTTAAAAAATGACTTTGAAAGTTCATAGACGATGTACTAGAGCGAGGTCTCGAAGGGAGAAACCCCATTTTCCTTACGAGAAGCTCAAGCTAAACTTCTTCAGGACTTTCACGACCTTCCCTTTTTTTTTTAAGCCAGAGTAGCAATCGCAATCTCGACGATCTCTGACGGTTTCGCACAGTTCTCCGGGCATACAGTATATCCACAATAAGGGCGAATGGAACTTCCAGAGGGGCTGAATTGGACTGCAAAGCACGTGAGAACAGGCACGTTCGCGGTGCCATCCTTGGAGGGGAACTACACGCCATTAGAGCGTTTGTGATCCCAGCGAGCCAGCCATCCTTGGAGAGCAGGATGCACGATTAGAGTGTTTGTGATCCCAGCGAGTCAGCCATCCTCGGAGGTTGCTACGCCCCATTAGAGCGTTTGTGATCACAACGAGTCAGCCATCCTTGGAGGGCTACGCGCCATTAGAGCGTTCGTGATCCCAGCGAGTCAGCCATCCACTGCGTCCCAGGATAGGGATGGCTTATGAGAGGCAAACTAAGGTGATGTCACGATTCCCATTTGGACCGGGAACGCTCCATCCTGTTCCGTTATTCCGTGCCATCTTCTTGTGGCCGATTTCTCGTAAACACGAGAAGTGCAAACATTGTCCAAATGCGGAAATGCGGATCCTCGCAACGCTTCCTCGTCATTTATCTCCCCCCTTTGCAGAAAGTTGAGACGACAAAAATTCGGCGCGAGGCGGAAGTGCCAGATAAATTTGCCGATATGACTAGCCTGATATTTACTTGCGTTTCCATTCGTCAAAATCACCAAAAACACGGGAGAAAGAACTTGGAACTGTGATTACTAGGTCTTCGTTTTTGGCAGACGTTTAACAGAGTCTCGTCAAATTTCAATCGCTGCGAAAACCTGCGAAAAAAAAACGTCACATTTGACATTAAATGTGCCATATTTGCCGACAAAGCTCGAGGGAAGCTTGCACGCGGTTTGCAATTTGGACGGAAGCCAACAGAAGGTATCACTCCAAACCGGATTCTGTGATGCCATCGCCCTTGTCGAAAAAATCGAACCTCTTTCTTGGAAACTCCGACCGGCGGCAGATCTCGGAAATTCAACGTGTTTAAGGTGACAGGCTCCAAAACGGAATGCGATGGAAATGCGGTACAGATCGCTTCGCAAACGCGTACTCAATTATTAATACTATCAAAGGTAAAGTAGAAACCCGACATTTTCCGAAGACGCATGGCAAACATCGACGGAGCGCGATTGCATATTTTAGACGACAATTTGCACCTTGACGCCCAGGCGGGAAACAAAAGAGTAGAGCAGTTTCCTGTTGGCCGGGAGATCGAAGCCCTACGAAAATTAGATCAGTTCGTCTTGCCGTTATCACGGGCAGACGGAATGGGGAAACCCCTTTCGAAACCTCTCGGGGAAACGA